>JAFMSR010001634.1:0-26075 GCA_022818135.1 Saxidomus purpurata
ACAGACGAATCTGTCGACATAGTCACGAGGCAAATCGGCTGACTTTCCTGAATGTTAATGGAAGCACCTTAAATGTCAGGAGTACTTGGCCGACCTCTCCGAACCATTCCCGATCCGTGGGACTCTGGCCAAAGGAACGTATGCGACTGCGTTCAGACAATGATAGGACATTCCTGATCATTGAGGATAGAAACATGACTTTTCACTTTGCGTGTCGTAGCTTTATCTGATCTCAAACGGGAGCCATAATCAAAACTGTGTGTCCGCCGCATTTTAGCAAATTAGCCCTCACCCTACTGGCCGGCGCGGTGAGTCATTCCGTGAAGTAAGCTCAACAGAAGCGACATACGACATTTGACATTCAAACTTTGAATGTCGTGCCAGCTACAACATACGACATTCGACATTCAAAATTTGAATGTCGTGCCGGCGCGGCATACGACATTCGACATTCCAAAGTTTGAATGTCGTTCCAGCCACGACATTCGACATTCAGAATTTTGAATGTCGTGCCAGATCGACATACGACATTCGATATTCAAAATTTGAATGTCGTGCCAGCACAACATACGACATGCGACATTCGAATTTGAATGTCGTGCCAGACGACATACGACATTCGACATTCAAAATCTACAAATCTGCTTAAGTTTGAATGTCGTGCTAGCACAACATACGACATTCAAAATTTGAATATCATGCCAGTACGACCTCCGACATCCGATATTCAAAATTTGAATGTCGTGCCACATGACATACGACATTCAAAATTGAAAATCTATAAAACTACAGGTTTGAATGTCGTGCCAGCACGACATCCAACATTCGACAATCGAAATCCAAAGTTCTTAGTTTGAATGTCGTGCTAGCGCGACATTCGACATTCAAAATCTACAAAACTGCTTAAGTTTGAATGTCGTGCTAGCGCGACATACGACATTCGACATGCAGAATTTCAATGTCGTACATGCGCTATATTAGTATGTTTGTGCTGGCACTATTTTCAAATTTTGAATGTCGAATGACGTATGTCGTGCTGGCACGACATTCAAACTTTGGATCTCGAATGTCGTATGTTGTGCTGCCACGACATTCAAATTTTGAATGTCGTATGTCGCGCTGACAACATTCAAAGTTTGAATGTCGAATGTCGTATGTCGCGCTAGCACCACATTCAAACTTAAGCTGTTTTTGTAGATTTTGAATGTCGAATGTCGTATGTCGCGCTAGCACCACATTCAAACTTAAGCTGTTTTGTAGATTTTGAATGTCGTATGTCGCACTGGCACGACACTCAAATTTTGAATGTCGAATGTTGTAAATTGCGCTAGCACGACATTCAAACTTGTCCTATGTCGCGCTGGCATGACATTCAGATTTTGAATGTCGGATGTCGTATGTCGAGCTGGCGCGACATTCAAACTTTGAATGTCGAATTTCGTATGTCGTGCTGGCGCGACATTCAAACTTTGAATGTCGAATGTCGTATGTTGTGCTGGCACGACATTCAAACTTTGAATGTCGAATGTCGTGTGTCGCGCTGACACGACATTCAAACTTTGAATGTCGAATGTCGTATGTCGTGCTGGCACGACATTCAAACTTGAGCAGATTTGTAGATTTTGAATGTCGAATGTCGTATGTCACGCGTGCACGACATTCAAATTCTAAATGTCGAATGTCGTGTGTCGCGCTAGCACGATATTCAAACTTGAGTTGTTTTGTAGATTTTAAATGTCGAATGTCGTATGTTGTGCTGGCACGACATTCAAATTCTGAATGTCGAATGTCGTAAGTCGTGCTAGCACGACATTCAAACTTGAGCAGTTTTGCAGATTTTGAATGTCGAATGTCGTATGTCCGCTGGCACGACATTCAGATTTTGAATGTCGAATGTCGTATGTCGTGCTGGCGCGACATTCAAACTTTGAATGTTGAATGTCGTATGTCGTGTTGGCACGACATTCAAACTTTAAATGTCGAATGTCGTATGTCGTGCTAGCACGACATTCAAACTTAAGCAGATTTGTAGATTTTAAATGTCGAATGTCGTTTGTCGCGCTGGCACGACATTCAAGTTCTGAATGTCGAATGTCGTATGTCGCGCTAGCACGACATTCAAACTTGAATTGTTTTGTAGATTTTGAATGTCGAATGTCGTATGTCGCGCTGGCACGACATTCAATGTCTGAATGTCGTATGTCGCGCTAGCACGACATTCAAACTTGAGCAGTT
Organism: Saxidomus purpurata; assembly: GCA_022818135.1. Lineage (NCBI taxonomy): Eukaryota > Metazoa > Mollusca > Bivalvia > Venerida > Veneridae > Saxidomus > Saxidomus purpurata. The sequence goes on from JAFMSR010001634.1 coordinate 2,236, forward strand.
TTGTAGATTTCGAATGTCGTATGTCGCGCTGGCACGACATTCAAATCCTGTATGTCGAATGTCGTATGTCGCGCTAGCACGACATTCAAACTTTGAATGTCGAATGTCGTATGTCGTTTGTTGAGCTAACTTCACGGAAATATTGAGTCTGCCTTTGCAATGAGGGCAGATTACGATAACTCTGTACATCTTTGGAATGTAGTATGTACTGTATTGTAAAGACTGAAACGATTGCTTTTGTACGCACTTAGAACTCTTTCAAATAATAAAATAATCATTGCTGAACCAAAGTATTGCTTTGATTTAATCTGCATAGCATCACGATGCAGAATATACCTCCATATTGATGACCAGGTCGAGACGATTTCGTGTGCTGCTGCTGAGCTTTGAAATAATTTGTCAAATTGCTTCAATATCAGTTGTCATATCTGTAGTCTTTTCTTTTCAGAGTCGAAAATGTGAGTGGACAGGGAGCAGAGTGTCTATTAAAAATATATGTGTTTATTTGGTTGATACATCATATACTCTTCTTGCAATGGCATGTTATGTTACCCCACCCTTCCAAAAAATATGAAATTTTGAAGAATTTTTGCCTTATTTATCACAAAATAGTGTTCTAAAAAGCAGGATAGTGTCAAAAATTACATCAAAAAGTACAATAGAGTTAAGGCTGTACATACGCACACCGTACAAACACGCTTGTTCAGTAAAAACAAAAAATAAACATCTAGATGGACGTTCAGGGTGCCCAAAATTAAGAGTAATATGCGTAGTATTTGAATTTATAACACATGTACCATGAATTGTAAAGGACCGAATGCTTCTCAAGTGCCACTTTTTCATTAAAATATGAATTGTCACGGCTATGCATGAAATTTCAATTGAAATAGACGATAACTGACGCGATGCATCCCTCTGAGGCCAAAAAAGCGTATTTTTTCATACCATTTTAGAGTAATTTTCGTATTTCTGAGACTGAAATTGCAAATGCGACAAGAAATGATGCATATTTAACAAAATTCGTATTTAATGTAATGAAAAAACAACAAATTAGCTACAAAAAACTGAGCAGATTTTCTCAAAAATTGGTTTTTAAGGCATTTTTGTAATTAAAGGAGGTAATTCAAAATCTATATTGCCCTTCCCAATGCGTTCCGGGATATTTTGTCGCATTTTGTGATAAGAATTACGTCGATTTTTGTTAAATTACAATGCTAGCACTGTTTTCACGCAATTTCATGGCCACTAGATCTATATAACACATTTTAATTACAACAGTATACTTGTTTGGTATGTTTTCAGCTCTAGAATCATAAGGTGACGAAAATCATTTACTAAAACAGTAGCCATATAGGTGATATTTACCCGTCTAGTTATTTTGAGATTCAGTTACAGGTCTAAATAACACAATTTCATCAATAAAATCACAGTACGTACTAAAATCCGAGCATAAACAGCTCGGGAACATACTTTGTAAATTATCATTTGTGAATTATATACCACATTTCACACTTCTATTGACAACATGTTATCTGCCCTTGCACATTTCTTTTCAGCATTTTCTCCACTGCTGGTCCCGTATATTGAAACTTTGTAACTATACCTGCATTCTAGACTAAAAATTAATCTAGTAATAAATTCAGATTTGCGCTGACATCTCTACACTCCGTATTTATGTGTGCACAACAAAATCAAACAGTTATAATCCCCTAAATCTGACTGAGGGGTACATTTTTAACCTTTATTTTCATAAAAAATATCAGAAAAGCTGTTTTGTTTCCTTCCAGACCTCTATTCAATGTAACTGTTACCAAATTAGCTATTTTGAATACAAAACAATGTCTAATATGAACTCGGGGACACACAGAAACATCGTTATCTGTGCTATATTTAGGTATGAGACGCCTAAATACATTTCCATAGACTTACATTATAAGGATTTCTTCCGGTGCGACTACCCAAAATCTCACCGACTGCTGAAATGAACTTTATTTTGTAGAATCATCCTAGTCCCACATAAAAATAACAAAATTTATACATGTGATCCAATACTTTATGCCAGTAATTTGGAGCTCAATGACACCACCCCCATTTTTGTGGCAGTTTTAGTGGTCACCGACCAAATATGTCAGTATTTTCAAATACCAAATATTTTGATTATAATTTATATCCAGATTTTTCTCTTCATATTTCATTTGTGATCTATCATGCAGCGATTATTTCAAACTAATTTTTTCTTGTATGCATCCACTTAGTTTCAGCCAATCAGCAATCAAACACATAGTGTAGGTCTGCATGTTCCCTAGACAAAATAACCTGCTTCCGGTTTTCACCGATTTAGGCGTCTCATACCTGTACTGTAATATTGCTGTGTACTGTAGTACTGTATAGTTCTACGGTACAGTAACAGTAACGCTAAAGACTACATTGTTGGGTTTTTATATATAAACATTATGACTTCCACACAACTGACAGGAAAGTGACTATGATATGCACAAAAGTTTGATAAGTATCACTCGAGTAAAGTTACATCAAAATGCGGCAACGGTAAGGGTTTTAGAAATGAAGCCCGGACAATCTATATTTGAACTATATGAGTAAACTTTCAAATGACAAAAAATATGTGAAATATCAACTGACCGGAACGTTCTAATTATACGTACAGCTACACGAAATAGTTATGGTTTCTGTCAAGTTTAATCAAAATTTAGCAAACGGTTTAGGAGATAAAATCCAAACAGTTATTTCTTAAAGCAGACACTAGTGACTTCATATCATGGTATCCACAACTTACAGAAACAAGTGACCCAGTTTCAAACTTGAACTACAGTTCATCAAGGCAAACATTCTGACAAATTGTTTTGATGATTGAGTGCAAAATGTGGCTTCTGGAGTGTTTATGATTCGACCTGGTGATCTATCGTTTGACCCCTTGTGACCCAGTTTAGAACTTGACCTAGAATTTATTAAGGCAGTCATTCTGACTGTATAATATTCATGATGATCGAGTACCAATATGTGGATTCTAGTGTTTACAAGGTGTTTCTGTGATTATTCCTGGTGACCTTTTTTTTACTTGAAGTGACCAGGTTTCGAATTTGACCTAGAAGTCAACATTCTGACAAATTTTCTTGATGATTGCATAAAAAATGTTGATCCGAACCGCGTTCACAAGGTTTTTGTTCTTTATTTCTTGTCCCTAATGTCTGGTATGCCAACAAATAGACCAGATAGAATAAACTAGATATTAAAACCAACACATAAATTAAGACAGACATTTCTTTCATGGATACTCAGTCATATTGGCATAGTAGGGAATGAAAAAGCAGACGAAGACGCAAACACCGGAAGTGAGACTGGCAATAAGTATCCCACAAAACTTAGTGCGACGGAAACGTGTAGTGTTATCAAGAGTAAAACAAAGGTAAATTCGTAGAGCGATGGTCTGATTATCGCACAGAACGCAGCATTACAATAAACCAAAATCACTTATGATAATAGTGACAATCGTAATTTAGATTAACTGAACAAGCGACTAAAACAAGCTAGGTCTTTATTAAAGCAGAAATGAACTGCGAAATCTGCCATATGACTGCCAACATTTGAACGTCCTCTGGATGATTTTTACAGACAAGAATTCGAATCGAACCTAGTAAAGCTAGGACCAATATGTATAAATAGAAACACCCAGGAGTATGGTGAGCAAAGTAAGGTCTGAGGTTTTTAAGTATATCTAATAACATGTAACTATATCATACATTCGGATTGTATTTGGCATTTTGACTACAAAAAGAACTGACTTAAGTATGATTCATTTAATAAGTCGGTAAATGTCTAGGTTCTAGGATCAACTTCCCGATATTACTCTTCGCTGGTCAAGGACTCGGTTTTATGCCGTTATGGCTCAGTCTAGCAAATTTCGGAACCTCGCTTCAGACTCTTGATTTCTGGTTTAGGGATGGCTATACTGACTCATAAGAGCGTAGATTTGTAATTTGGTCCAGGCACAGATGTCGGTAATGCTTGCATAATCTTAGATGCGGGCAGGGCTGGAGCTGGGGGCGCTGAATCCCAACGCTTTGATGGCACGGATTTCGTAGAAGGTGCAGTACGCGATCTTGAAATTGCCAGAATATGTGTAAGTACCTAATGAGGGTCAGACATGATAAAATATAGAAAGTTTCTGATTTCTAAATCGCCCAAGATACGCAAAACTGTTTCAATATTTGCGAAACAAATAATAAATGTATTCAATAAATAGCAAGATAAATGACTACTGGTTTTCAGTTCATGCTGCCTTAATCTTCACCCCTTCACCGCCTCCCACCAGACCCTACAAGCAGACAAGCTGCACACCTATCAAGTGTGTTCACTTAACGCTCTAGAGCTACATACCATAGGTTGTCTCTTGCAGTCCGCATCTGATATTTAATCCATTATTTTGCATTCAATTCCCATTAACTTCTACTATACAGTTTCAGTTAATTTTAATCCTTAACACAATTAACTCCAACACGTGGAATTTAACTGATTAATAGCACGGGAACATGGGGTACACATTCTGCAAACACCAAATCAGTGACCCATGAACTCCCACGCAATTATGCGCAAAATAAAGGTGAGTGTCAAACAGCATGTATAGGATAGAAAACGAGTGGGGTTGTCTATATCGTATAGACAACCCCACGAAATTTTCTATCCGACTTAGACCACGTGAAGTTTCACGAAAACTTCGTGCTTTAGTAGTCAGTTTAGTAAATTAAATTACTAGTAAACGCTCTCTTTCAAACAGCATTGTGTAACAAATATAGATTTGGATTTAGATTTAAATAAACTTTTTAATAATGATAGCACATTGGTCACACCGCTTGACAATTTGCCGACACAGGATTTGGTGAACATCAGTGTAAAGAACGCTTTAAAGCTGCTCGTTCTCAGAATTTAGTGAAAAAATAAAGTTCTTCGAACTACCTGAACTTAACATTTTAGGACAAATCATCAAATAAAAATGTTTCAGTATAAAATCATGTAAAATATTGCAGCAGCAGATGTATTTTTTTATTATATGCTACCAAATTATAAAACGTTACAAAGCTTTTGAAATCCCAATATAAACATGTAGTGGTATCGTTAAACCAAACTCATAGGGTCGTACCTTTTTAGAGGATGGTGGACCCAATAAGCACAATTACAAACAAAATAAACCAAACTCACCAATATTTCCTACAGATTTTCTCAAATTGATACCAAAATTTTCACTTGTGTTGTTGATTCTAGCATTTAGTATTTTATTTTTGCTTTAAAACATCATTTTGGAGATTTTTTCACCTGAAACTGTAAACGAGCAGCTTAAGTGCTGTAGATATAGTTACGGGCAGTGATTTGTCTAAAATGACTCCTCGGTGGTAGGCATGTGGGGTGCAGCTGGATTTCAAGTTTCAACACCCCACACGCCTACCACCGAGGAGTCTGCAATCAAATCACTATTTCTTGTTTTGGAGAAACCTTTTACACCATTTAATAGTGTGGCATACAAGTGGATATTATTCTTACATATGCGTGTGCTGCGAAAAAGCGTTTCAGGACCAAAGAACATTTTTGAGGCATCTGAAACATATGCTAGGAGGAAAACTGTAAGATTAATGGAAATTTCTTTTGAAGGCGCCACTTCAGTTACCATCCAACACAGCATGCTGGGCATATGACAATATTGAAGTACCGCTCGAATACTGCGGAAAGTGCAAAGTCGCGAGATACTGTAGCAAACATTGTCAACTTGAGGACTGGTCCCGTTTTCATCAGTCGATATGTATATCACCTCTCTCAAAGTGAAAATAGTGGCGATGGAAGGAAGGGAAAAATAAGACAAAAGATAGAAAATGAGGTAAGAGGAGGAAAGGTGAGGGGAAGGAGGAGGGAAAAGGGAGAAAGGAGGAGGAGAGAGGAGGGTAAAAAAGTGAATAATTAGGTCGAACTAATGGATAAGCTGGTAGTAAGTAGGATACCTATTTACCTGTGAATATCGATATTACTGCTACGGCGGTCTTGAGTCTTGAACGATAAATAAACAGAATGACATTTTTGTCTTCAGTGATTGCTTGGATGTCAAGAAGTGTAGACGTACACTCGAGAAAAATGGATATATTCGATACAAAAGAAAAGAGAGTAAAGAGGAAGTTTAAAAGGAGCGCATCTCGTAAAAGCCATATGCCTCATTCTGAAATGTATATACGGATGATCCTCCCAGCGGAGCAGACGACAGCTATAGCTAAGAGTATGCTTGAACGTCAGTCCAAACCTAAAGTGACATTAATCGATCTGGAATTGCAACGAATGAAAGAAGTCAGTGAAACACGGAAGCGTAAAGGTTCCAGAGTGAAGTTAGATGGTATTAGTAACAAGAGTACCAAGAAACCTAGACAGAGGGCACCATCTGCGAGCAGAAAGCCGAAACAGACCTCAAAAGAAGATGAAAACGTCACTACTATTGGACAGGTATTAAACTGAACACTTACATGACTCCCCCTCATTTGCAGTTTAGCCTTCAAGCGCGATGTTTGAATGTGATATATGTTTCAAAAGTTTTAGAAGAAGGGATAATATGTTACGGCATAAAAGGTCTGCACATCCGGACGAAGATTCAGAGGAAGACGCGATGTCAGACATTTCTGTACAAGAGGACATCTTTGGACCTGTTGATGACAACAATTATGATAACAGCGACGACGATATGTCTGTAACCTCTGAGAAGAGTTTGGATATTAACCCTTGGGAATACACTGTAGAGGAAGCGTTTGATAAGTGCCAGTCGCAGTATGAAACCGAAGTGAATGAGCTTATGAAAGAAGATACCGAGATCAGTGAAAGTGAAGCCAGAGAAAATGTCTTTGAGGACATGAAAAGCACTTACAGGAAAGCCATGATGAACATTTTCGGTAGAAAATTGGTGTGGTTCGATGCTATGAAGAAGGATTCCATCTATAAAGCGATAAAGAAGACAGTCAATCAACTAATTGCAACAGAACACTACGAAGGGGAGGAAGCCTTAAAGTACGCCATTCTTAAACGGAGATTTCTGTTTGATAAAGTGCTGGACAATTACGTCACTCCACAGTTGGAAGAGGAAGAAGATACGGAACAAATTGAAGATACTGAGTGAGAGTGATACATGTATAACAGGACTGTCGAACTTGTTCGGCTAATAGTAAAACGATATTGTCGGAGCTAAAGTGAGCTGCGTGTATTTTGTATAAAAAAAAACACTTTATGATCTGTGACATTTCTATCAACGAACTGACTGACTTCATTCATTTGTTCCATCTGGAAAGAGAAAACTTGTGTCTGTTTTATTAAAACTCATGCTTTTATATTACAGAAATGTAGATGATTTTAGAAGAAAAAAAATAAATGTACATGTGGTGTTGCTTTGTGACTTCTCTTTCTCGGTCATTTTTCCAATAGGTGGTGTTTATAAAAACGTCTAGCAACAAGCAAGAGTTTAAATCAAATAATAAGCTTTTATCTAAAACTATTCATTTAAAATATACGCAAGATTAAGATAATGTTTTCCTACAGCGCTCACTCCGCTAAAATTAACGCTATTCAAAGTACAGGCTTGCGGTTTACAGGTCGCAGTGTGTCCTTGGTATTCTTTCAAAAAAATGTAATTAAATCGTGTAACCATGACAATCTCGCTTGTTATTTAATACCCGCTTGTGGTTTTTACAGGTATGCAGTTGATGTCCTTTCGAAATATTATATTAGTAATCATTTTTTTTAAATATTTGATAAATCTACCTGTATGTTGAGAAATATACGCAAAATTTTGTTTTATTTTCATTGCATTATACGCTTGAATAAACCGTCCTATCTTTTAATAAGTGTTTCATTTGGAATTTTACAATGGGTAGGTTCCATTTATTGGTCATTGGGGTGCTCACTAAAGTCCAGTATTACTTGTTAGATTTCGACGGCATACCCCAAAGTTGAAATGAAATAATCCAAAATATCAACATGCATGTCTCATTTGCAGGAACCAGTGCCCTATAGATAGAAATCGAAGCGGCGATGATCATATGTCCTTCGAACAGGATTACTGTTTCATTTAAATACTTAAACAATATGTTCTCATATCCAGGAACGTTAAATTAGCATAATATAATTGGTTTCCGAAGTTATTGGCATTGATATTTTATAACTTTCGTTATAACCTGAAAAGTCTGCTGCTGTCTCTCAGCGTGAATACAGCCGTGGCTATATTCCTGTCGCATTTCACATTAGTTTAACTACGTCTATACACCTTTCTTTCTGATAGAAAACCGATACCTACATCTGTCGATACATCAAGTGGAAGAATCCATTATATAATTACCGCTTAAATTAGGGGTGTCATTAGTACGTTACCGTCGTTAGTACATGCGCTTAAATTAAAACCTTTCTTTGCGTCTTTGGTAGATCGTATGTACAAGGTAAAAAAAAACAAACAATTCAGTGGATTCAAAAATTACTAGTGCTTGACAATTTAGTCAATAGCTTTGAAGGAAACAGAGATACAGCATTTTTGAAGCGTAGGTTGTACGGCACGCAATTCAAGACCACTATAAAATACCTGTGTTACTCAATTATAATTGTTAATAGGTTTTGCCGTAAAACCAATCTTCTTCACCATAGTTTGAAACTGTAGACTCGAGCTTACTTACGAGGTCACAAGAAGGTTTCTGAATTCCGAAAATGAAAATGAAGCACAACATTATACTACCGTGTGACCTGTGTATTTGTAATATTTACAGTCCGAAAAAAAACGAAAAAGTCTGAAGTCGCTACAATCCGTGGTGATGTTGTTTATATTGGAGAAAATATATGCATCAGAAGGTAGTATTCCTGCAGGGGCCATTACTTTGTGAATGATTCAAGGATATCATCTTTTAAAATCGCTACCGCAAGTGCATAAACTATTATAAATGCATTACATGTATGTTCCCGGAACCTTACGCTAGAAGTAGTTAACACACTTTTGAGTACATATTGAATTGTCTTCATGTGTATGACAATATTTGTACATGTTTATACAATCTATTGCTTCAAGATATAACGAACAGTATTTGCTGCTAAATTACTGTTATAAACGCAGTAACATATGCCATCCTACATCATTGGTGATCATTGTTATATTTTTTTTTCATAAAAAGGCCTATTCACATCGTCCTGACCATGTTTTGCCAAAATGAAAAAAAATGTCAAATTTCTGAAATTATCAGTATTTGAATATTAGATCGTTACGGATTTAGCAGCACTTGCAGGGGCGAGGGTCAGGCCTAAGGGGGTGAGGTCCAGACCCCAAGCATCTGTGATTCGAACACTTTAGTTTCGTTTTCGTCTGACAAATCCAATGCCTTTAATATACCTGCCTGCCGAAATCTACTTGTTCATGAGTAAATTAAATTCCCAGTATCTATTTCCAGTCTACATGTAATGCAATCCCGACAGTGAACACGGAGCTTTTCGAATGTGTATTGTGCTTTTACTTTCAAAGCCTATAAGGGCTGGGGTGTTCAGTAACAGACAACAATGCAAATCAATAAAAATTTGGACATGAAAATGAAACGAAAGACATGACCGACGGATAATTTTATCTTTTATACAATTTGTTTATTTTATTTACATAAGCGTGTATTATACATGATGAAATTATGGAAGTTCGTGAATGAAATAACACTGATATTTAATAGCTCGCAATACAAAACCGCTATATGTACTGTCACGTGCCAATGTTTTCGGTGTCATTTGTTATTATGATAGAAATGAGTAGCACAGTTCTAAAGCATATCAACTCACTGGCTGCATGCAAGTTAGTGAAGTCACAAGAAGTTCACGGAATTATTTCATGTATGTTATAAAATGTATACACTAGTAGATATACAAAAAAACCCAGAAGAATAACTTTTTTACTCATTCGATCACATTCCGGGAAACTGTATATGTAAGTCTCGGGAAAATTTCTGTAGACACTCAACGATGCAACACTTCTTTTTGCGTAAAAGGATGTCTGTCCACACCATGCTTGTGAAACGTGCCTGCACAGATCTATTTAAATTTGTTCATTTTACATTGATACCATAAGAATGGGATTATAATATCGTTTTGATTCGTAGGATCGTATTCTATACAGTCACGGAAGTATTTCCGTTTGTTACGAATTTTGTTAAACAACAACATCAATGGACGATAAACAGCATTAAGATGTACATGTATTTATGCAATTACTTTTTTTAATGCAACTCATAAAGGTCGGGTAGTACACTTACTGACGTTTGTATTTATCGATTGATACATGGCTACTGAGGTATGTGGTACACTCCTATTTTTAGCGGTTATTTATAATAGAATATTCCACTTAAAAGTTGTATCGGATTTTATGTAGTGAACAACGTCTGTGTATGATAGTATACTATAGCGAAATGCGACAGGAAAACGGCCACAGCTGTAATCTATACTCTCTTCAAATGTATCGTTTTAAATATATATTATAAATTAGTTTTTCAGAGGTTATTGACATTCATGTTTCTTTTTCCTCTATCGCGATTGGCAGAAACACTTTTAAAAACAATATGCGTGTCTCCATTCAGGGGCATCACTCATGCGGTGTAGCAGTTATTTCCCCTACATCGCAATATTTCGATATGTGCTAAAAAAATTTCGGCTATGAGCAAAAGTTCGGGTCTGAACCCCCTATTTTATACTACTATACAGACACAATACTGGACGGCGATTGGCCAGTTTGCGATAAGCGTGGTCTAAGAAAAGTTATACACCGATGTGTATGTAAAGTATAACGAATGAGAGAAGAAAACAGAATTATAAATGAATGTAGTGAAATATTGTGGAGAGATCTTTTCGAGTATACGTATATCCTTTGCACACCGGCATATTTTGTTACTCACTCGACAGACATGCATGTGTTTTTCTAAACACTGTACATCACGTTATGCTACTTTCGGTTTACTGCGCGTGTTGTTTACGTCAGCAAATAGATTGAGCTGTAACATGAAAGTAAAATTTCCATTGGCTTATCTACAGAGGTCACGCGCAGGGGTCACCCTGTCTGCTAACCTGCGCATGGACTTTTTTTTTTTTTTTTTTTGCTAACAAGAGGTCAATTTCAAGCGTTCTCATAAGATGTCAATATACCTAGGTTTGAGAACGACATGTCTGCTTTACGTCTGTGAAAAAATATTTGCACGCGCTCAAAACACTATCCCACAGGGGCCTGTACGCGAACGTTGGTAAAATGAAAATTTTCAAAGCTGGTAAAATTGTGTCCAAGGTCATTTTCAAGGTCGTCTTAAAGTGTCAGCATTTGCCTCGGACGTCTGAGATTTCAACATTCAGGAGCTGTCGGCATAGCCTTTAAATTCATATAGACAAAACGTGTTCCATACGGTAACTGTCACTTCTATGGAAGGCCAAACCTGTCTTAACCCGCGTATACGGTTTATTACGTTACAGGCGTTCAAATGATATGATGTACTAAACAACAAACAGTATACAAAGACACAGAAAAGAGTGAATTGAATGTATGATGTTAGAGAGAAAGATGGGTTGATTAGACATATATCTATTATGATAGAACTCATAACTAATCAAAACTTATAACTGCCTTTTTTTCTTTATGTACCTTCAAATAACTGCCAGTTTATATTAGCTATCGATGCACGAAAGTTATCAAGTCTGGTATCTATAATCGGTATAGGTACTTCCGGTTACATGAATTTCAAATTGATCGAGTGGTACAGAACATATCATATGGCCGATAATTTTAAAATCTCTGTAGACTTAACATGGATTATTGCCTTGATGCTCGTCCTTGAAAAACACACCCTTAAACATCTCGTCCATTGAAAATGTATACCGCTCAATCAGTTTGAAATTTATGTAACAGAAGTATAAGAGGGTGACGCGACTACCTGCTGAGATTGAGAGTTTTAAATAAGCTTGAAGCGTTCTACTCGATCCCAAATGTTTATCATAAATGAGACATATTGTACATGCAATGTATTGAATTAAATATTGTTAAAACCAAGTCCTGCTAGTAGACTGGTAGAAAAGAGGACGCCGTAGATCTACGATCAGCTGATATCATCAAAAACAAGAACAACAATACGTTATTGCAAGTGTTACTATACCTTGATTTTCGGTAATATGGGCAGTTAAACGGTCACATGACGTAGTTTGTCGATAACTGCTGCCAGAAAATTCATATCGAGGCTATTTTCGGTCAGCTGTGCAGCAACATTAGACCGTCAGCACGTGAAAATTTGACGTAATTAACAACGTAGACGTAACGGGAAATGGCCACTGAGAGGACACAGAAATACCTTTCTCATCGTTTATTGAATTTAGATGATGTCATTGAGCAGAGAAATGCTGAAACTATGAAATAGAATGAGTTTTGCAGGAATGTGTGTTTTGTATCTAGACTTGTCCTATCTTTTCAGCAAAACCGATGTTCAACATATGCAATACAAAAGTTATTATACGGGACAGGTGTGCCATGAGGCGATATTGGCTCACTTGGTTCAATATTATCACCAATGGTGCCAATATCGCCTAAAGGCACACCTGCCCCGTATAATAACCTCTACGTATCAGCCACGTTGCGACTAGCAACCAAGTGCTAAAACCACCAGCGCAGAACGCAACATAACAGCGCAAATTGTGTATGTGCAGCGGTGATGTCAGTTGTCTACGATTAGGATCAGGATCACCGGTTAAGACACCCTGTTTAAGATACAGGATCGTACTTAAATTATCAAAAACATATATTTTTGTATATAACATTATTTTCTATATTTGACAATCAGTTGTATAGATCTCTATAAGACAAAAGTAGGAATGGGTACAAAATATAAGTGAAGTCGTTTAAATGACGTCATTTGCGCTATGTTTCTGATGACATTTCCCGCGATTTTCTATATCTTATGGGAACAAACTCAATAAAAGTAGAAATTTAACCATAAAATAAACAGAAACGGTGTAATTTCACGTTAATTTCACTCGTGCGCCACTCGTGAAAATATCACTTTTAGTGCCCACTCGGTGAAATTGTAAAGAGTATAATTGTTGGTTTCGGTGTAATATCACGTTATGATTTCACCGAGTGGGCACCAAAAGTGATCTTTTCACGAGTGGATTTTGCACTGGTCGAAAAACGTCCTTATAATGCAAGCTTATGTAAATTTTTTATCGCGGCTCGCCTAACACTTCCTCCACCGTGACAAATGTACGGTGGGGTGACATGTGTATGTTTTTATTTATCTCGTGCGCACGACATACTAAGTCGTGAGCACGAGATACTATGTCGTGCGCACGAGATAATGTCGTGCGCACGAGATAATTAAGTCGTGCGCACGAGTTACTAAGTCGTGCGCACGAGATACTATGTCGTGCGCACGAGATACTATGTCGTGCGCACGAGATAATTAAGTTGTGTTATTGATTTGATGATTACAATGTAGGGAACTGTTTGCGCCACCGTATTTCCGCTGTCAGCCATTCTCAAACAATATTCTGTATGAAAGTGTATTCGATCTATTAGTCGTGCGCACGACATAGTAACTCCTGCGCACGACATAGTAACTCGTGCGCACGACTTAATTATCTCGTGCGCACGACATAGTATCTCATGCGAACGACTTAGTACCCGTGCGCACGACATAGTAACTCGTGCGCACGACATAGTAACTCGTGCGCACGACTTAACTATCTCGTGCGCACGATATAGTATCTCGTGCGCACGACTTAGTAACTCGTGCGCACGACTTACTAACTCGTGCGCACGACTTAGTAACTCGTGCGCACGACTTAATTATCTCGTGCGCACGACATAGTATCTCGTGCGCACGACTTAATGTCGTGCGCACGACTTAGTATGTCGTGCGCACGAGATAAATAAAAACATACACATGTCACCTCTGTGCCACCGTACAAATGTCCCAGTTTTATAAATTATTTCTTAACAAAAATATTCGAATTTAACAAAACTCGCGTAACACTTCCTCTACCGTGACAAACGTTCTAATTTTAATAAATTATTTTTTAACAAAAATGTTCGAATTTAGCACAGCCTTATTATCAAAGGTGCAATGACTAGAAATTCACCGACATTCTCTAGCTTTAAGGCCAGCTATACAAAGTTTATCATGCTATTACAGTTGGCCTACTTTCAACGCGGATCAGTGTAACATTTCCTTCACCGTGACGATCGAATGTCCCAGTTTTGATAATGGTTCAAATTTAGAACAGCGTTATTATTGAACGTGCAGACTGATTTGTCTTTTTTCAATTTTATTAATTGATGATTTACATACATTTAAGATTTATTTAGTACACGTAAACTAAGATAATAAAAACATTATAATCACTGATATAAGAATAATTTGTATGCAAGTTTTAAAAGTTATTTATGTTCTTTTAATCCAAGCACGAAATATGTAAGTGTAACGATCGGTGAACGTAGTGAAAACGTTCGGTCGCATATGATGATAATTTAAAACCCATGTACATGTGATGGGGATTAGGGTAGTATATATAAGGCACAGAGACCCATTCAGGGTTGAGTATACTTTTCACTGAATGGATCTGCTGCGTCTACAAAATTAACAAAATTAAATACACAAAGCAACGGTTACAAAAACAAATAAACACTTCTTCTCGTTACATACATTGAAACATCATAAAATTGTCCTTTTAACAGACATTCTAGCATAAAATGTGCTGTTTTGGCCCATTTTGCCGGTGTTTTAACAGGAGAAAAAACGTGTGTTAACGGGGAGCCGTTATAACCCGTTTTCATTTATGTGGGGGGGGACACCGGGGGAGGGGGGGGGGGGGGGGGGGGGGGGGGGGGGGGGGGGCCCCCCCCCCGGGGGCGGGTAAAAAAAAAAAAAAAAAACGTTCGTTAGCTCTATTCTAGCATAAATAACATAAAAAATCATAAAAATGAAACGCTCTTACTGGTACGACGTTCAATAATGCGCGGGACAACGTCCGTGTTGTTTACGTCATATTTATGACGTCACCAGCGGTTTTTAAGCCCGGCACTGTTGACGCCGTACATGATGTAAGACTTGGGAGACAGGTCCATTGTTTACAATGGCCCTGTACTGCGCATAAATGAAAACGGGTTATAACGGTGCGTGAATCTCCCCGTTAACACACGTTTTTTCTCCGGTTAAAACACCGGCAAAATGGGCAAAAACAGCACATCTTATGCTAGAATGCGCAGTACAGGGCCATTGTAAACAATGGACCTGTCTCCCAAGTCTTACATCATGTACGGCGTCAACAGTGCCGGGCTTAAAACCGCTGGTGACGTCATAAATATGACGTAAAACAACACGGACGTTGTCCCGCGCATTATTGAACGTCGTACCAGTAAGAGCGTTTCATTTTTATTTTTATGATTTTTTTATGCTATTTATGCTGGAATAGCGCTAACGAACGTTTTTTCGTGTTATAACACATGCAGAAACCCTCGGTATATGTTGGTGCCCTCGCCCTCACGGGCTCGGGCACCAACCATCCCTCGGGATTCTGCAGATGTTATAACACGAAAAAACGTGCGTTAACCCTACATCATAAATACGTAAGGGTACATAGGTGTTATATTCTCAACAAGAATAAGTTCGATATACATTGTATATAATTTGACAGTTAAACTGAATGATAAGTGTCAAACTAGGATGCACACAAACTGGGAATTTTAGTCTCTGCGCCGACATTCCAATATGCTTAACCTATAGATGATTTTATTTATAGGGGAGCGCAAGAGTAACCCTATCAGTTTTAAAGTACGCCGTGTTCAGGAAGGTGTATAACATAAAAATGGCAAACAAACCTCAGTATAAATTGATTTATTTCAATGCACGTGGAGGCGGGGAACTGTCGCGTTTATTGTTTAAATATAAAGGTGTAGAATTTACTGATGAACGTATTGAAGGGGACTGGCAAAAGCGCAAAGGCGGTAAGACCAATTACATATTTCTTTATGTTACTTTTGCGTTTAATCTAATTTTGCCAAATGTCATCATCATAAATATTGTTCAAACGTGGCCGATACATGTCACACTAAATTCTGAATAATTAATGTCATCATTTTATATATCGTAAAGAGGCACTCTCTATATCTAGCAGATTATATTCTACAAAAAAAGTATGTTGAACATGAGCGTAAAATGATAAATAAATACATTTTTAGCAAACAACATATATAACAAAATACGTCATTTTAGCACGAATAATCACTGTAATAAGTAATGTGTTAGAGGCTAAATGATTCATGTTAAAGTGCAGCCATTGGACAAAAATAATTTCAAACACTTAAAGTTGCTACAATGCTGGTTGATAATAATTATTTGGGGAACTTTCAGTTAATTTCACCAACATGTGAAACATTAAATGATTCTTTACATCACTCCGTATGAACCAAATATTTAAAGCATGGTCAACATCAATAAGAGAGGCATGTCTTTGTAATAAACAGTTGTTAATAAAGTCTAAAATATAGGGCAAACACTAAGTCGGTTAGAGGCTAAAATAGAGATATTTATCCAACATAGAAACCCACTCGGTCGCTACAGCTCCCGGCTGTGGGTTTCTATATTGTATAAATTTCTCTTACACAGTCCTTGTAGTATGGTCGTTCAATGTCTCTTGAACAACCCAAATACTGAGACTTCATTGTGCAAAACTGAAAACTTTCAAACATAATTTAGAATTGGATTTCACCTCTTGTTTACTCTTTCAAAATACAAAATATGTTATTACGACAGACGTTAATCTTCTGTTACAGAGATGCCTTTGGAGGCCCTGCCAGTGTTGGTTATAGATGGTAAAGACACGTTTTGCCAGAGCAGTGCCATTGCCAGATACCTAGCTAGAGAATTTGGTGAGTGTCTATATTACATTGTTTATTGTTTTGTAGTAAACATTATATTCTTGACCGTAGTCTACAGTAAACGTTTCTACTTTAAACTTTATTTCTTTTAAATTAGATGATTGTAATGTGTATTTTAACACTTCATACAACTGAGACATCTTGTATAATTTCGATCTTTCGTGTACCTTAGGAAACCATTGTTGCATTCAGTCACTCCTGGTATAATTACAGGCGGAAATCGAGGTCGTATTGTCTTCATTAGCGTGTTTTTCTCTACATTATCGAAAAGCGCAAGGACTGCTGGCTCATGTAAACCTATGATTTATAACGTATAGAGCTACAGATTTCTACCAGATATTAATAAAGTCAAAATAAATATCCTGTAAACCCGCAAAACCTCGATATATGTAAATTCCTCCGTAACAGTTTCCCCGGTGTATAAAATTCAGCCCTTACTTGTTTACCTGCGTACTCGCCTTACTATAGAAAGATGGTAATTTAGATACAACGCACAGATTGTGTACTAGTATTTGATATTCACGGGTCAATAATCGTCAATGAAAAGGCGCTGCGTAAACAGTTTTCTAGAACATGTTGAACTTCCAGATTTTCTAGGACAAATATCTGGAACGCAACTGACATATAATAGAACACCAAAAATACAAGTGCAGTTATTGAAACATTTACATTGTGTTTACTATAAACATTATATAGCTTGTATTGCGTACACATAGACATTGTCACATGTAAATGCATTCACATAAACATTTTCACATGTATTACATTCACATAGACATAGACACTTGTATTACATTCACAAAGACATTGTCATTTATATTACTTTCACATAGCCATTTTCACTTGAATTACATTTACATAGACATTCATTGTCACTTGTATTACATTCACATAGACATAATCACTTGCATAACATTCACATAAACATGGTCACTTGTATTACATTCACATAAACATTTTCACATGTATTTCATTCACATAGACTATGAAAAGCATGTGACTATGTCTATGCGAATGAAAGACATGTGACATTGTCATGTACGTGAAGTTGGCAGTAGCAGTAGCTGGCAGTAGCAAAATCGTGAAGTTGGCAGTAGCAGTAGCTGGCAGTAGCAGTAGCAAAATCGTGAAGTTGGCAGTAGCAGTAGCTGGCAGTAGCAGTAGCAAAATCGTGAAGTTGGCAGTAGCAGTAGCTGGCAGTAGCAGTAGCAAAAACGTGAAGTTGGCAGTAGCAGTAGCTGGCAGTAGCAGTAGCAAAATCGTGAAGTTGGCAGTAGCAGTAGCTGGCAGTAGCGGTAGCAAAAAAGGTGAAGTTGGCAGTAGCAGTAGTTGGCAGTAGCAGTAGGAAAATCGTGAAGTTGACAGAAGCAGTAGCTGGCAGTAGCAGTAGCAAAATCGTGAAGTTGGCAGTAGCAGTAGCTGGCAGTAGCAGTAGCAAAATCGTGAAGTTGGCAGTAGCAGTAGCAAAAACGTGAAGTTGGCAGTAGCAGTAGCTGGCAGTAGCAGTAGCAAAATCGTGAAGTTGGCAGTAGCAGTAGCTGGCAGTAGCAGTAGCAAATGATAACTCAAGAACGCTTGGGCCTAGGAACGATTTTTCCTCAGGGGGAGTGGGGAATCAAGGTCATTGTTACTAAAAACAGAATTTTTTCAAAATTTTTTTTTTGAGTTTTAAATTTTTTTAAGCAAAACAATTTTTTCGGGGTCATGGTCAAGGTCACTGTTACTTAATTAAATTTTTTTTTTCAAATTTTTAATTTGATTTATGAATTGTTTCAGAAAAAGAAATGGGGGGGGTCAAGGTTAAGGTCATTGTTACTAAAAATAGATTTTTTTTAAAACTCAAAAAAAAAGAATTTTGAAAAACAAAATATTTTTAGTAACAATGACCTTAACCTTGACCCCAATTTTTTTTTGCTGAAACAATTCAAAAATCTAAAAAAAAAAAAATTTGAAAAAAATCTATTTTTAGTAACAATGACCTTGATCCCCCCCTCACTCCCTCCCCCTGAGCCCTTTCGAAAAAAGTTTTCCTAGGCCAAAGCGTTCTTGAGTTATCATTTGCTACTGCTACTGCCAGCTACTGCTACTGCCAACTTCACGATTTTGCTACTGCTACTGCCAGCTACTGCTACTGCCAACTTCACGTTTTTGCTACTGCTACTGCCAGCTACTGCTACTGCCAACTTCACGTTTTTGCTACTGCTACTGCCAGCTACTGCTACTGCCAACTTCACGATTTTGCTACTGCTAACTACTGCTACTGCCAACTTCACGTTTTTGCTACTGCTACTGCCAGCTACTGCTACTGCCAACTTCACGATTTTGCTACTGCTACTGCCAGCTACTGCTACTGCCAACTTCACGATTTTGCTACTGCTACTGCCAGCTACTGCACCCCCGCTACTGCCAACTTCATGATTTTGCTACTGCCACTGCTAACTACTGCTACTGCCAACTTCACGTTTTTGCTACTGCTACTGCCAGCTACTGCTACTGCCAACTTCACGTTTTAGCTACTGCTACTGCCAGCTACTGCTACTGCCAACTTCCTACTCATGACATAGTCGCTTGTAGTAAATACACATAGACATTGTCACTTGTATTGTACACAGAGCAGTTTAATTATATAAAGTGAAAACAGGAATGAGATTTATTCAAAATAGTAGACCATATATAAAAAACGTCTCCGAGATAAAGTCCAAATATTGTCTTGCGTATTGATCCGGGTCCCACTTTCCTGTGGACTTTCCAGTATTACATTTTGCCTTTTATAGAACTGATGGGAAAATGCAACAAAGACACTCTTCGTATTGAGGAACTAGGGGAGACCATCTCTGAAATGTTCCAAAGAGAAGTCATGAAAATATTCAGAGAGAAAGAAGACGCCAAAAAGGTGGGACATTCATTTCAAGTTAATTTCAACTGCAAATGAACACAGTAGATTCAGTCAATATTTGCAAAGAGCAATAAAAAGAAACTTTATCCCGTAACGGGTAAAGAATACCAACTGAAAACTAATCCTTAATATCCATCCATCAGTTTGTACTTGGTAACGTAAAACAAAAGAAATAGATTCTTTTCCAATTAAAAGGACGACTACAATGTGATAATTTGCAAAACTGCAAAACATGGTATGATACAACCAAACAACTGGCGCGAAAGTTTTGTTATTAAAGTTTCCTAACCAGTGAAAGAAAATGATACATGTATATGTATGTCACCCAATGAAATTCTGAGAAAGAAATCAAAGGTCCGAGAAAAAGTTATACGCAATCAGAATAAAGAAGTAGCGATTTCGTCGTTAAATAAAAAAAAAATGTTAAAGTTTTTAAAATTAACCAATCAACCAGTGAAATTATTTGAACAACACGTTCAATTAATCAAGAGTTTTTGTTTAAACCCGCTGTGTATCATTGTTCATTGCTATTTGTTCAATTTTAGAAAGAAATGATAACCGAGTTTAAGGACAATGCAATGCGAAAGTACCTGACCTTTGTAGAAGATCGTCTGAGACAGAACGACGACGGAAAGGGTTTCTACGTAGGCGGAAGTGTAAGTGGAGCATTTGGTTTCTATTGTCTGTTATCAATCAGTCGGTCAATCGATCAATCAATCAATCAACTGATTTTAGCCCTAGTTGACAAAATTTGGCTGCCCTCTTAATTTCTGTGGATACCAGCTGCGGTGTTGAAGTATAGCCAGATGATTATTAAACAGAAGGCAACCATTAACCTCTAGTTTTGAACAGAAATAATTTGAATCAAAATTACTTTTTTTCAGCTTACATTGGCTGACCTACAACTGTTTGATGCCTTCTCCATGCTGCGAGGATTTTTTGAAAAGAATGGTGTGCCGGAGTCGGAACTTTTAAAAGATAAACCATTACTACAGGCACATTTTGATAGAGTGGCAAATGTACCAAACATTAAAGCATGGGTAGAGACACGACCGAAAACGAGCATGTGAAACTTGCACCTTTTCTTAAAGTATATAGCTCTCAGGACCAGGGAGAAAACATTTCTTTTCAAATGTTAAATGCATTGTGTAATGCTTGTTTTTATTTGTCATCTGAATGTTTTGTGACTAAAGCCCAATCAATAAACAACAAAAGTAAGCAGCAGTCAGAAAACATACTACAAATGCAGCTTTCAGGGAATCAGATTCGTTTTACCCGAGACATAAACTTTAAGATCTGTATATTTCTGTCCCGCGGAAAACTTTTGAGTTCTCACTTACGTGATAATACTTATTTAGATGTAAATATGACTCATGTATGTTTCGTTCATAATGTTATATGACCAGCTTCACGGGAAAATGAGCCTTCGGACAAAGTACTTGGAAACTTGCTTTCTTGCATATTTTGAACAAACAATATTTCAATATCAATATGGGAAAATTTCAGATACCTACGTCCAGTACCTACAAAGCTACAACATTGTGATAAAGTATACCTAAGGCGTCATTGTTCACTCTAAAAATGACGTCACATACCACAATTTGACGTCAAAACTCACTTCAATTTACATGGGCAGTAAACTATTCCGGTAATCATTTCATAACAGCATCATTTATTTTTGGTTGCAACATTATATACTCTTTCAATATATATCAGATCTGGTAAAATATTTCATGTTTTCTTTTCACGATATGCCTTTTTCATAGGGTATAGCCAAAATAAAAAAAGAATCATTTCAAATTGCTGTTGCCATAGCAATAGTCTTGGATGGTTTTGAAGCAAATAGTATGTTTCTGTGGGAAATATAGTAGCTATCAGTTTTTATCATTGGTTTTGCATTTAAAGAGGGTGACAAAAATGTAAATTTTATGGGTTTTTTTATCAATTACTGTCGAATAATGTAACAAATGTCCGATGGTACATACATTTTCGCGCGTCCACGGTCATATGTGTAATCTAGCTACACATGGTTACTGAATAACTGTTTCGTCAATACAATGGTCAGGAGCATGAATAAGTTTTTAGTGTTGAATTTAAGATCATGACATCATAAAACTAACTGTGACCTGCTGTATGTTTCTTGTTGTTATTTTCAGTGTTAATACATAAGTTCGCCTTTCACATATTTTCGTCCTCTCAATATCATGTTGTTGTATAACAGTAGGAGAATAATAAACGAATAAACTTTCTTCTGACGTTTTTTTTCCAGACTAGACCATTCCTTTAGCTGTTTTTGACTGATTTAATCTTGAGTTTAGGCTACAAAAGTCCCCGACCTGTTGTCGACAATGGTTGCGGGTCGTACCGATTATAGCCTCTTTAGAGGACGGTGGACCTAATAAGCACAATTACAAATCGACAATGGTTGTGAAGGCATACGAAAGGACAGCAATCAGAAAAAGAGTGCAATTTACACAACTTACGTTTTCCTAAATGTGCCCAACAAAAGGAAGGCAAGCACCAATCGCTAATGCGACAAATAATACATACAATGTTAGAGCGGCAAAACGAAAAAAACATAATATTTATATAATAATTGATGCACCCCTCCATGAAAACTATGGTGTGCCAGCTGGCGTCTGGACAGCAGAACGAGCACAAAGACGTTCTGTCATGCGCGCAGTTAAATAGATTTCCATAGACCTGCCTTTATAATTATAAACTTTTCGGTCAAAGCTACTAGCCAAACTCTCATCATGTTATTAATCCTACGTAAAAATAGCATCAAGAAAAACCGTGATACAAAGTATCACATCGGGCCCACAAACAAAACTGACATGTAAATATTTCGGAAATTGGTGATGGTTGATGTTTAGGCATGGTCCCAAGTAATTCAAGGACACCAAGCTCAAGTTATATGCAGATTAGATCTGATATCAAATTTGATATGTTGAAAAGAAAACTATAACGGTCTATTTTTCAATTGTTATTTTCATTAACTATATTCTTTTAATGATTCTTATTCAAATGCTGAAAAATTATCGTCTAATTAAAAAGATGTATGGAATTCTATACCGCTAGCCTCATCTTGTAGGCCTATACCAGAAAGAATGATTTGTCAATATTCAGTATATAACTATTTTCAGTATATATTCAGTATATAACAAATAAACATACTTTTGGTAATAAAGTATTCAGTATTCGGTAATAGTTTGTGTATGCTTAGAACATGAATCCTGATAGTGGGGTTCGGTAAAAGTTAATCTATACATGTATCTCGCTAAGGAGTTTAGTCATATATGAATGTATTTCGCTAGAGATTTCGGTATGAGTTTACATATACATATATCTCGCTGGGGAGTTCTGAAAGTGTTCATGGATGTATCTCGCTAGGGAGTTCGATAAATGTTCATATATGAATGTATTTCGCTAGGGAGTTCGATAACTATTCATTTATGATTGTATTTCGCTAGGGAGTTCGATAAGTGTTCATATATGAATGTATTTCGCTAGGGAGTTCGATAAGTGTTCATTTATGAATGTATTTTGCTAGGGAGTTCGATAAGTGTTCATATATAAATATATATATATATTTCGCTAGGGAGTTCGATAAGTGTTCATATATACATGTATTTCGCTAGGGAGTTCGATAGCTGTTCATATATGAATGTATCGCGCTAGGGAGTTCGATAAGTGCTCATATATGAATGTATTTCGCTGGGGTGTTCGATAAATGTTCATATATGAATGTATCTCGCGAGTGAGTTCGAGAAGAGATCATATCTGAATGTATTTCGCTAGGGAGTTCGATAAGTGTTCATATATGAATATATTTTGCTAAGGAGTTCGATAAGTGTTCATTTTTGCATGTATCCCGCTAAAGAGTTTGATAAATGTTCATATGTGTGTATTACGCTAAGGAGTTTTAAATATTTCATATATGAATTTATATCACTAGGGAGTTCGATAAGTGTTCATATACGAATGTAT
>JAFMSR010001635.1:0-26075 GCA_022818135.1 Saxidomus purpurata
CTTGTTAGAAAATGTGACTATCATGTGTGGTGATGTGTCTATCTTGTTTGATAATGTGACTATCATGTGACTATCATGTGTGGTCATGTGTCTATCTTGTCTGATAATGTGACTATCATGTGTGGTCATGTGACTATTTTGTTTGATAATGTGACTATCATGTGTGATCATGTGACTATCATGTGTGATCATGTGACTATCAAGTGTGATCATGTGACTATCATGTGTGGTCATGTGACTATCTTGTTTGATAATGTGACTATCATATGTGGTCATGTGACTATCTTTTTTGATGATGTGAAAATCATGTGTGACCATGAACCTATCCTGTGTGACCATGTGACTATCATGTGTGGTCATGTAACTATCATGTTTGGTTATGTGACCATCTTGTTTGATAATATGACTATGGTCAATTTGTAATATTTTAACCTTTCAGTGATTGAGGATCATAGGTTTTAGGCCTGCTGCCAACTTGAACCTCTTTTTTTGACAGTTATCTATTTTTGTTTTTTTCAGGCTATTTTTCATGAGCATTTTTCTTCATTTTGTTTCTGATATTTCAGATGCGTGTTTGATTTTACAATGAAATAAAAGTTATAACTTTCTCTTTCAGAAATTCATACAGTCCAAATTAGATAAACAGGAAGACCCAGAGCAATACCTCAAGGACTTCAATGATATCTACACCAGGTAATTACTATTGTTCTTAGGTCCTGAAAGAATTTTCCATTTATTTGTTCGTACTATAATTGATACCAGTAGTTTATATATCTCAGAGATTTCAATGTGAATATTATTATCCCAGCTTGATATAATATAAAATACTGAGAAACTGTTCATGTCTAGTGATTTGAAATAAAGTTCCTTAATTTTTGCATGTGAGGAAATTTGTTAGGTGCATGTTGAGAACATTATTAAGTTAAATGTTCTCAGTTAAGACTCAGTTTTGTCACAAATGTACTTCAAAATGGTGTTGCCAGGTACAGAAAAGTTCATTGAAGATTTATAAAGTTTATGCGTTATAAACATAGATAGAGAAATTTGTTTAGAAAACTTTGCAGCAATTCTACTATATAATGAGGCAAAAAAGAGTAACTAGAGAATTGCTTGAGAACATATTCTATAATTCAGAGTTACCTTTCTTCTTTTCCAGAACAACAAAGTTGTCAAGTGATTTGTCAGAATACAAGATCGGCAATGACAGCTCATTTCTTCCGAAGATGACAAAAATTATCTTCCAGAAACATTTAGACAATTACATTAAGTAAGTATAAAAATTTCTCTGCTTTTCTACACTTTTGAAAAGATTGAAAAGTATGTTTTAACTTTCTCAGCAGCTAAACATTTATCAGTTAGCTGGAGCAAAGACCTATAGACTACATGTTGTTATATTTCTTTGGCTGGAGTAGTTTTAGATTTAAGTGAATGAAAATGAATATTGTCCACAATTTTTTCCCCCCTTGTTCCTGTTGTAAAATTTTCAGAAAAGTTTTGTGTCTAATTTAGAACTGGCATGTCTTCATACACATAGTAAACAGTTTACAGTGCACATAAACAGACTTAAACATGGTACTGTAAATTTGATAATTTTCGTTGTGCAAAATTTGCGCAATTTGTGAGCAGACAGACTGATTCGCGAATTTCGCGAATTTTAAATCCTCGAAATGAGAATTCTCTAATAGTAAATCTATGTGAAGTGAATCTTTCGCAAGATATTTGAATTAGGGAAGTGGGAAATTCCCGAAAATAGTGAAAATTAAATCATTGCAAAAATGACCCAATTTATAGTAAATGGCTGTTAAATACGGATGTCCTAATAAAGTCTTGGTGAATTCTAGAGAGATTTACTTCAGTTTTTCTCATAAAACTGTACTTAAAACACAAGATATCTTGCTTTTAGTTTTGAGACAAAGTATCTACATGAGAGATGTGGGGCCATCCTACAGAGGTACTATGATAGTAAAGATCATCAGAAGAAACAGATCCAGTCAGGAGGGTAATGAGATTTCTCTGTGTCATGGGTTGCGGCATTGTAAACGTAAAATTTACAGTCAGTCGCCGTACATACTGTTTCTATCTCCTACCAGATTATAGTGTTGATTCATTACAAATAACTGACAGTTTTTATTGCTGTGGTGGAAAGTAATTGACAGTAAGGAAAATTTCTATGATCAACTTGCCCAGTCAGAGTTGATATCTCCAAGGCTTGAACCCACCAGTGAGCTCCTACTCGGGGTTTTATGGATTGAACTTGCTTAGTAGCAAAAAGTATGTCATACAATAATTTCTGACAATTTAAGCATTGAACATTTTGTCATTTTAACCAGAGAAAACTAGTATTTCCCAAAGCGACTTATCCCGGTGTTGAGTGAATAAGTTTTGCTAAAAAGTCTGGTTAAATTTGATGGTATGAGTGGATAGTTTTGTTACAAAGTTTGAGTTTTAATTTTTGGTTTTAATATCTGTGTAAGTTTGGAAGTATGATTATAGATAGTGTGGGTCATAATGTTTGAGTTAATTTGGCAATTTGAATAAATAATTTGGGTTTAAATATGAAAGTTTGGCAGTATGAGCAGATAGTTCAGGTTAATTTAAAGACAACTGAAGTATGAGTAGACATATTTTTGTTAGTACCTTGTCATTATCAGTGGATATTTCAATAATATCTGAGTAACATAGGCAATATGAGTAGATACATGCAGTAAGGTGTAAAAGAATCAGATAAATGTACGAGCAGACAAGTTTGATCAGTGTGTCAAGTATGATAATGTTTGTTACAGGTTGTCAGAGTTGCGGAGAGATTTACAAGCTAAAATAGCAAATGTGAACATGAATATCAACATTGGACCAAGTGTAGAGAATTACGGAGGGGAAACGTTCCTGTCACAGGAAGTCTCCATTAACATTCTGCAAGAAACAAAACTTGCCTTTAAAAGATGTCAAATGGTAAGAAAAATGTGTTATAGATGTATCATTAGGTGTTTTTTTTTTACAAACTTTTTACCAGAATATTTAAGAAATTTCTAGATTTGACAGGAAAAATAAATAGAGTAGACTTGCGTTAGAATTTTATGCAATTTTGTTTTTCTGTTTTATATACTGACTGGCAAAACAAACGGAACTTTAACAATAATATATCTGTTGCCTTTTCAAAAGAATTCTAGAAGAAATAATGAATGTCTCTGAATGAATTATCAAGGGATAGATAGTAGGGGAATTCAACCTTACTACTTAGTATACACATTTTAATGGGAAATTATACACCGACACTTTTTTGTAAGTAATAAGCAAATGAAATATGTTGTGTTTCTTTTGCCTTTGGGTATAGGTAATTTTCTCCAAAGATGAATATTTATGTATTCCACTGTTTGCATATTATTTCACATGATATAGAAAACGATATATACTTTAAATCATATGTATGCAAAAATTGAATTTGTTTTGATATTAAAATAGATTTATATTAAATTGCAGCCAAATTGACCAGTATGATACCATCTAACAGAGAATTAAAATACTTTTATGTCTTATCTTTCCAGTTGTCCGGCAGTTCAGATGTCCCGGGCAATGCTGTGAAGATCCTAGATATCCTCATCAAATACCTTGTGTTAGAACACATAGATTATGCTGTGGAAGTAGGACTCCAAGGTACGTCAACTTTGTACAATTTTGCGTCACAGTACAATTTTCAAATTACTGTCTTGTAAAACTACAGCTTTCTTCCACTGACTACTATTGTAACTTTGAGAAAATCCCTGTTGAATTTAATTGTTATGCTGTAAACGTTATTTTGTCCACGAGGTACTTATTTTCGCTATTTTGCAAATGAGCCACATTGCAAATTCATCAAACTTGCTGAAATTCTGTCTTAAGATTTTATATATTGCTCTTTTAGCTCTATGTGTCTCACTCACAAATTCAGAAAACTGGAAATATATCGAAAATTAAAAAAACACCAAATTAACAACTTGCAAAAATAAAATACGTTTGCAGTATCACCATTGGTAGTAAGTTTTATAGACAGGAAGCTTCCATTAATATTCAGCAAGATAGAAAGCTTGCTCCTATAAATTCATGTTTGATACCTAGATCCACAGTCTGCGTTGTGTTGATTTACTCTCTTTAAAATGAATAAAAATGTCACGCTAAGAAGAGATTTAACTTTGGGTTAAGATACAAAGATGTATTTGTATTTCAGGTATTCCCGTGGCAGAACCTAAGTCAGCCCCAGAGGTTTACTTCTTTGACACTGTATCACAGGCAAACACTCTTTTCCATCTGTTTGAGAAACAGTTTATGGACAGTGCAGTACCATTGTTCCTGTAAGAATCACCAACATATACATTGTGGGCTAATTTATTTATCCTCGATTACGAAACAAGTTCTAAACAAACTTATATTAATCGCTCTTGAGACTATGAATCACTCTTGAGACTCACTCTGGATTGAAACAACCTCGTAGAGAGAGGCAGTGTGGAATTATCTGTGTCCTGCCTCGGGACACTACAACTACTTGGCATCAGTTGGGATCAAACCCGGGACCTTTCGATCCTGAGGTGAACGTGCTACCACTGCACCAATGAGGCTCCACCAGGATATTTGTATATTTGCAAAACAGTGTGTTAATAGTATTGTATCATTCTTTATGGTTTTGTCACACGCGACTCGCTACACCGACTTTTTTTATAAAGAAGTTCGTAGTCATTAATTTACACACTGCTCAGCTGTACTGAAGTTATTTATGACCTACTTTGCAAAGCAGTGAAAGAGATTTGATGATAAGTATTCCTTTGCACAGATGCCACTCAGTTTTAATATGAATTAACACATTTAATGTGTATCAACATTTATGCTGCTAATCATATAAGAAAATTTAAAAGTATGAGTCATGTTATTCCTTTTGTACATTGCAGGTCTACACCCCTGTATGCTGACTGTCTACACAAGAAGAGGGAGCTGAGGGATAACCTGGAGACCAAGATAGATACGGGCCTGGACCGGGCGGCTGGCTCTATATGTGGCTGGGTTAAATACATCTTGTCATCGGAACAGAAGAAAACTGACTTCAAACCTGATGATGACTCAGCACTATTACAGATGGGAACACCGGTAAATGATTTGTGTCGCTTTTAGTGCTTTAGTATAGACCACTTATTTCATTGTTGAAAAAGGAGCATGAAGTAAAGGTTAAGGTGTTAGTCTGTCACTTCTGAGGTCATTGGTTTGGTCCTCGACTTGCATCAAACCAGCAGTGATCCTTTCCAGGAAGTGGACTTAAAGATAGTGCCAGTAAGGTTCAAATACTCTTCAAAGTGAAGGTACTATAGATTTCAAATATCTTGTTTATATCGAAATAATGCTGAGAAAAGGCTTCAAATCAAATGCGAGAAACAAGGTACAGCATTTTAAAGGATGCTGTAGATAAATATAGATAGTATGAATAGCACAAAAAGCAATCCATAATATTGGGCGTTTGTAAGTTATTAACATGCTGACAAGTACTGAAATCAGTTGTACTTTCAATCTTTAGGCTTCTGGAAAAGTCATCAGATTTTTAACACAACAGCATCTGTCAATCAGAGATAACCTGGACGGGAAAAATGTAGAGGCTCTGTTGCTGGATCTGGGAACCAGACTGCATAGAATATTATATGATCACCTATGTCAGTTTACGTATAATTCTTTAGGTAAGTGCTTTACATATTCTAGAGTTGGCACAGGGGGTGCATTAAAGTTTGTATGATGACTTCTTTATGTTTCTGCTGCTAAAAAAAAGAAGAAAAATCTCATTTGGCTGCCTGTAGGATCTGAGACCCAGTCCAAACAGAATACTGAATGAAAGCCAATGCCACTGGGTTGTATAAGATATAAAAGTGTTTGTTTCTAAGGTAACGGATATCCTGTCACCCACAGTGTCTGTTTGTATGATGTGTGATTCCTTGCTATATACATGTATTTCTTTGGTTTCTGTAATTGCCTGCTACAATTGCTGGTAACGAATGAGGTTAACTGCATATGAAATGCATGAAAACGAGTTTGGTACTCTAGTTAATACTTCACTGTTTAAATATGTACTAGAAATGCTGTTTTTCCTGTCTTCCATCTAACTCAACAGAGAATATGTGAAGGAAATTTAGTTTTCTTCAAAAATGCAATGTTAGAGGTATGATGTACATGTATTCGGAGTGTGTAAATGTATATTGCCATATTGTTAGCTAAGACTTCTTGTCTGTTTTAGGTGCTATGCTGGTAATATGTGATGTCAATGAATACAGGAAATGTGTGAAGGAGTTTGGTCTACCATTGGTCACACAACTGTTTGAAAAGCTGCATGCACTATGTAATCTTTTAGTTGTGGTGCCAGAAAATCTCAAACAGGTCTGCAGTGGTGATCAGCTGGTAAGTTCATAGTCGTTTACTTTCTTTAAAACCTGCTAAAACTAGTTCTTCTCCCATCCTTTGCAGTGTTCTTTTCGATTATATGTACATAATGTATGTTTTGAGTCAGTTTGCAAGCATTGTTTGATGGTTCAATTATTTTGCTTATTAACATAGATTTCTTTTGAGCTTTTGATTTGTAGAAGAAGCCAAAACAAAGGTAACCTGACAATAAATATAGATATCACATTGCACACTGAGTGTAAAGTTTTGTAGAATTGTCCTAGCAGATTCAAATAAATAATTTAATATCTACTAGAAGTTCAGGGCAGTTTCAGAAGGAACTGTGGCCGCTGACTCATCACATGTTGTTGTTGTTGTATTGGTTTACCGCCTGTGTCAACCGCATTTCATTTATTTCTTCAGGAGGGCAATTTATCTAATCATCATTCCTTGAAAGAACCAGTACTAAAACCCTATCCTCTGTTAGTTAAAAACTTTTGCTTGCTATGCAAGTACTTCCTGTTTTTCAGAAATTAAAGGCTTAAGATTTAATCATCATTTTTCCATGGACTAAATCCCTGCTATTCACCAATGTTTTATGTTACATGATTCAGAAACATATTGTTACATGATTTAGAAAAAAAAAGTTTGTAGTGGCCATATCTATGGATATACAGTTTGTTGGAAAAAGATTAATTTCTTATTTCCCTTCATTAAAAATATCTTGGGAGTTAAAGCGACTGCACTCCAGATGGACAAGTTACGCTAAAAAAAGAAAATTTTCAATTTCAAGAAAACAATTGTCATTACTGTATCAGGGGCATTGTATTATGATAACGTGACAAGTTTTCTAACAAAAGAAACAATTAAAATGTGTTGTTTTGCTTACTTTTTATTGTAGAAAATATCACCCCGTGACTAACGGGGTGGGCTCTTTGGTATACCAATATTTTTAACTCGCATCAAATAACCTGACTCCGTAGTGTAGTAGGTTAAGCCGCTGTAAATTTTTTGTAAGCGCAAGATTCGAGTTCAAAACCTGGCTCGGGTAAATATTTTTTTCTACCTTTATTTTTAGCTCTTACACAAAGACAATAATCTTGATGCTGACAAATTGAATATATATTGATTTTATCAAAAAATTAAAATTTGCTAAGAATTTGGAGTGCAGTCGCTTTAACAACTACATTTCCTTAGCCATTAATGACATCTAATATAATATATAACAAATAACAATATTTCCTTAACAAGAATTAATGACAATTAACAACATTTCCTCAACAGTTGAAATGAATCTACATACATATACTCATTAAGAAGTGTAGATATGCTAAACACATTTCTTGCGAAGGGCTCACTACTTAAAGAGATATTAGCCTGGAGCAGAAGTCTTCATACATATTACTTATAAAAGAAATGACAGCGTTGTGGTACAAACCTTTTTTCATAGTTTTCAAGCTTGCATGGTGTGTATATTTTCATTTCATGGCCTTTGTTACAGGTATTTTTAAATTGTTTCCCCATGAAATGATTAATTTTTACTTTTACATAGTTTCTTGTGAGGCTCAAAAAGTGTTTTGCAGAGCAACACACTTTTGACAAATACGATTCTTGTGAAGCCAGGCATTTCTTCACTATTAAAATTGTATTTTAAGGGAACTTCCTACTTTTAAAGGAAGTTATAGTTTCGGAAAATCATTTTCATAAATTGACATTTCTCATTTTACAGACTGGCCTAGATAAGTCAATCTTACTGTCTTTTGTACAACTGAGAGCAGACTACAAAACAGCTAAACTAGCGTCACTGTTGAAGTGATCATAGATCAGCCAGCTGGAGAGAAGAGTGACTGTGCTAGTCAGAAAGCTGAAGAGAGAATCAGTGAAGACCTTCTGTGGTAATCAAATGATGTGATAGATAGGTAGCCTGATCAGGAAAGAATGGACTTAATGAACTTTCTTGCCAGCAGCGTCATTATTTTGGTACATGTTATGTTTGGACGAGTGTACTTACAAATCCCCTTGGTCAAAACCCCCTTGGTCCAAAAATGACATAGTAGCCATAATCCCTTCAGTGAAATTTACAAGTGGAAAAGCTTATATTGACAAAAAAAAATTATTGAATTTTTCATTTGTCTAATTTAATGATTGAAAAAAAAAATTGAAATTAAAATGTAAAATCCATTAAGGGGATTATGACTACTATGCCATTTTTGGACCAAGGAGATTATGACCAAAGGGATTTTGAATGTCTCCCGTCTTGACTGATATGATTCTGCTTAAACCTGTGAGCTATTATATCATGAATAAGTGTTGAATACAAAAGTATGTGTGCTAAAAGGAACATGTTTGATTTTACGTAACCTTCTGTATGATATAAACATTCCAAAGTTGGAAGAGGATGTATACTTGAAGCAGCTTGTCTGTGTGTCTGTCTGTGGACACAGTCTTGTAGATGTAGCTCCTCCCACAGTTTTGCTTCAGGTGCTTTCTACCTTGGCAGAGTAACTACACATTATGTGTGAATTTGCATGAAGTGAAGAATTTGTCGGTGTCACAAATACTCCCAGAGTTAGGCCCATACTTATTTCAGAATATGCTATACAGTACATAATATAGTGTACACAATTAGCTTAGCACAGTTGCTACACATGATGTGCAGATGTGCATGAAGCAAAGAATTTGTTGAATTCACAAAATACTGTCAGAGTTATGGCCCTTATTTTCCCCCAGAATATGCTATATAGTACATAGAGTGAATAAAACCTTGTGGACGCACCTCCTCCTACAGTTTTGCATCAGAAGCTTTCTAGATTAGCACGATAACTATAGATGATGTATATAACATTTCTCTGAGTTTTTGCACTTAATAGAATAGCCATAGGGCTGTTCACTTAATGCATGAGTTGTAACCCAACTCTCAGCTATGCTTTTCCAGTTTTTGAATTTGTGCAGAGATATCAAAGGTGCTTTTAGCTTTTTATCTGTGTAAAATTTAAGAGGAGAAAAATGGTGTTTCCTCCAAATTCTTTTGACATATTCCTTTACTGAATTTAGGTGTGAGTCAAATCCTACGTCTGGTAACTGTAAGTAATCTGGACAGTAAAAACAATGGAATTCACTGTCAATATACTCAATCAATTTCTATCGAAGTTATTTATCTGTTACCTTTTTTGATACTTTTGAATTATGCCTTTATGATTCGAGTACACTATTTTAGTATTTGCAGTATGTAAAATGACCTTGGAAAGCCTGTATATAAACACATTTGTAATTTTGGAGAATATGTTGTCGCAATAATTTCTGCCGGCATGAATAAGTATCAACTTCAGGGTTGCTTTAGACTAGCGATAGCTGCAGAACGTGGACACAATCATAGAAACTTATTCCTTTTTTGCACCATTATACAATTACTAGTTTATTTGGCATATTCAAGTCCATCGATCCCTTAGTGATGTATTGATTCCTAAATTGTCCACATGAGACGTCTCTATGGGGGTTGTTTCATCGTCAGTTAAGGGTCTACTTGTTTTCTCTTTTCAGCCAAGCTCCTCTCCTTTTCGTTCCACATGATAGTAATTGGTAAACTTAATTTCTATTAATTACCTCTGCCATGTAAAAATCTAATAACTTAAAAAAGTGACCAACGGAATTTGTTCAGAAGTTACGAATGAATAAATTACTGAATTGCCTTTTCTGATTTTTGTGTACACGTGTTTCAGGTACTCTGTTTTTTTGTACTTCTGTTTTTTTATCATTGTTCTCATAATTATTTCTTGAAAAAGTCTGTCAGCTATGTCACGTGACGTTCCACGCAGCTGCACAAGCCTTTCCACTCGAATTTTCACAAAATATTCATTTGATGTTGTTTTTTGTTGTCTAATATTGCTCTAGTGGATTTGCTTTGGTTTACACAAACAGGATTTAGTTTTACGTGTGTATTAAGTTTGTAACTAAGGGGCCTTTGTTGTAATAAACTGGATATTTATATAACGCAAAACTTTGATAAATGGACTACACATTTACTGTACATGTATACGTGGAGTTTCTTTAGAACTTCTACACACAATAAGCTGTAGTGTATACATAGATTATGTATAAAGCAATTGAATACTTTTCATAGACACGTCTTACGAAATAGATTTTAATTAAATTTCTTGCGTGGCCGCACGCATATACTGTTGTGTGTCATGTCAAACATTTACTTTCAAGACACATGTTTTAGTTCATTTATATGTGAAATAAAAAGTCGATTATGGTGTGTATATTTCTAGGGTGCAGCTCGATCTAGAATTATATTGTGTTAGCGATGTGCAATAACATTATTTATATATGTGTTATGTGTATTCTTTTCCTAAATATATTCACTGTGTACAAATGATGATAAAATAAAATAAATACAATAAACAAAAAGTATTTTTATCTGTTCATTTGATACATTTGCTTTCTCCACCCCCCTTTTCTGGCTTCAACGGCGAGGACTAGGGTCCATATGTCCCTAAAAAGAATAAATTGTGTCCTGCGTAAGTCCATGAATTCTAGCAGGAAATATGCGCGGCATTTCCAGTTTGGTACAAAAAAGCGGAAATTGTGGCAACAGAAATTTTAATTTGAATAATAAAACTATTTCAACATGGATTATGTTTTAAGCAAGATATATTTAATCTATGTTTATGAAATGCTGCATATATGGCAACTAGACAATTACATGTATAAAGTTCATACAGCTCATTTCCTAGTCTGACTCCCGACTTCCTGTGATACTAATAAGCAGAAGGGGACATTCAGACTACTCATTTCTTTCTTTTGAAAGACAATTGAAAAATAGGCATTGACGGAAGCGTATCATGACTCCAAATAAAAAGAACTACACTCCGTTCCAAAAGAAAGTGTGCACTTTTTAATTTTAAATATTTTAACACCACGTCCTTTCCCGTTTAAAAACAACCACTAAAAACAAGCGCAACTCCAAATCTAAAATGTTCGCCGTATTGTACGTAAACAGATCTCAATATTGGTACCAAATATATAGGCTTCCAGAAAAGTAGTCGATGAAAAATCACAGAAAACGAAGTGCACACTTTCTTTTGGAACTGAGTGTAGGTTGAAGAATTTTGGAATGCGATTTTTCGACATTTTAGAGACTACATATCTTTCTATCTATAACACAATTTGTGATTTCTATTTTAATAAATTTGCTGATAAAAAAGTAATCGTAGTACTTATATTGTATCACGAGACTATCTGTTTTGAAGGAATGGACGATATAAAAGTGTGCGGTCGTTAACAAGGAAAAGCTGTTTCAATTAACATGGGATAATCAAGTAAAAGTTCAAACACTTATTGAACAATATTGATCCGATATAAAATCATTGATAAATGATTCGCCTACTTGAAGAAATAACGCATATCATCTACATGCACATCCTGTTTGTAATCAGCAAGATACACATTTCAATAAGTACCAATTTCGGAAACTCGATTGTGCATTTCGATAAATAACGCATTAAGCAGTGCCCCGCTGGTTGTGTGAAAAACTTTTCGGGAAATAAAGGACTGTTACGATTCGGACTTTACTTGCCATAGGGATTGGCTTTAATCTCTTTAGTGGTACATCGGACACAATTGAAAATCAGGCGAAATAGGAACGTTTCCTGCATCTTGTGTAACAAAGGGAAAAGTTGAAAACACTGCAATGGCAGGTATAAGTATGAATTTATTATAAACGGATAATTTTTTTCTAGCAGCCGTAAATATATTTTGTTAATACGATCATGTTATAATTAAACATTTTGAAAGGAAAAAAAAATATGATTGCATTTCGTACATGTATGTGCGGAGATAGCGTTTTCCTCACCATTAAGTAATGTCCTGCTCGTTAAACATTTTTTTTCCTTCAAACATTAAACCAGTCTATAGAAAACTTCTATAATGTTCACAATGCGTATTGCGTGCATACAGAAATCATTCGATATTGAAACTATTCCCAAAATGAAGTACTTAAATTGTTAGATAATGACCAAAAGAAAGAATGAGTTTCACATGTATATTCATACATAGATATACTTTGCTTTTTTCTGACAGGCAGAGGAGCCGCCAATACAGATGGAATCTTTACATTATCAAACAAGTCGGCTGAAACCTCCTTATCATATCAACCGGATATGCACAGTACCATAAGTAATCCGGAATCTGTTGTTTCATGGCAAGAATCAACATTTGACAGCTCCTTTGAAGACAGTGGGAGATCAAATCCAGATGGAAGTAAAAGTTTGTCAAATAAAGTTACATTCGCCTCGGAAGATGAAACTGAAAGTAGTTTCCACAGACGAAAGAAGCACAAGCTAGATGCATTAATGGCAAGCACGGATATGTTGTTCAACACTGGAAGAGAAGAGAATAAGCGCATGAAGGCTGCGTTTGGAGGGTTTGCTGGTTTGTTGATTGGCGGTCTACTGTTTGTAGTTTTAATGTACAGTTTTGGATATAGTCAACTTGTTGCGGGAATATGTGCTTTAGTCTGCACTTTCTTTATTTGCTTAGGTCTTGCAATATTCCCCGCATGCAGATGTATTATGGCTCTGGTCTTCCCCAATTTCTTCACTGGAAAGGGCAGAGGTATTTTACTTTCTGTAATATTTGCCGTCATGTTGACTGGACCGATATCAAACATTACCCATAATGCCAAGGAAACCGGAAACAGTATGGCATGCGTAATTGATCTAGTAGCAAATCAAACAAAAGCTTTGCAAAATCAGCTTTCCGATCCTGTAAAGGACATTGCTCGCCACGTCGATCAGCAAAGACAAGCTCTTGAGAAAATCAAGGATAACATCTTTATTGACTTTGATGGCACCGAGAAAGCTCTGGCTGCACTTAGAAAAGATTTTGACACGCTGGAAAATAATTTTAACCCTCTCTACCAGGTAAAGCTTTCCTTCCATACATTTAGAACAAAGAATGTGTTAATTATATGCCGTCTTTCCGTAATAAACTTCTGAATAATATATAAAATGTAATCATAGGATGTTGTTGTTGTTGTTATAAGTCTAGAGCACTCATAGTCAACTAAATTATGGCACGTGTTTAAGACAATAATGTGGAGTGAAATTAACTTTAGTGTTTACGTATTTGCTTTAAGGTAGCGCTTGTTTTTGGTGGTGTGCATGTTTTATAATTTTCATTACACGCGTCCTGGAGGCGGCGTGTATATTGAAATGCAGTGAGTAAAATTTCCATGATGTGACGTAACAACTTTTCGACTGTAGACTGATTTCACAGTGTGTTCTTTTGTAACAAGCGGTCTTTTGATTTGAGATCGCGAACCAGTCTAAATTTTACGGAAATAGCCGATTTTAAACGAATGACTACGAAGTTATTTTTAGTAAGGACGCTGGACGACACACTAACGAAGTTCTATGCTCCTGCGTTTATGAATTTAAATTATGCAAATGAACCGCCATATTAGAATTACGGTAAGTGCGCGTTGAAATCGACACATGTCCGTTTACAAAGCTCGCCACGTTTAACAATTTTCTTCCATGTAAGAAAACTTGATGGTTTTTGATTGAATATTGAATGATAAATAAAATAAAAGAAATATGATAAAATTGACCAATGATTGATAGTTTACGATCGTTATAAAGTTCAGAAATTCATCGGAACGACTGAGATTCTGCCGACGGGTAGCGGCTGAAGATAGCCTTTTAAACCGACTTTGATTGTTTTTTTGAACATGCAGACAAATTTTTTCTAACAGGTATTTGAATATACTTTAGGAAACTACCAAGTTTATGATGTGTCTACTTCTTATTTAAAGTGTCTGGGAACATACATACATTTGTACCGCCATTCCGAAACAAACGTCTGTATTGGTGAATAACTTCGTGAATAACGAAGTTATACGCTCTAAATTCAATGCGCTATAGATCCCCGCTTGGCACGCGGGAGATCAGAGATCGAAACCTCGCCGGAGTGGAATTAACTTTATTTACATAGTGGGAACAAATTAATTGATATCTTGGAAATAATTTTTCTTTCGTATAAGAATAATATAAATTGAAGCAAATTTATGCTAGAATTCTAGACTTAGGAAAAAAAAATTATTTCAATGATTTGATAACTCAATAATGTGGCAGCAGCCAATTTCCATACAGAGGAAACAATGCCTATAGACTTGACGTAGAATCATCTTTTTTAGCATTAAACATTAACAAATGGTTAGCCATATACAAACTTAAAGTGCAAAAAGATTAGGTTTGGTTAATCACCATACATTAAATCCAACATTACTAATTATCGCAACCCCCACTCCATTTGGCGGCGTTCAAACATTTGACTTGTTTCTTTTAACATGAAACATTTTTATTTTAGTTGGGATGCCATAATGTTGCAGTATACCTACACGAGTAGTTCATGTAAAGAAAATTTAAGATTAGTGGATTGTTCTGAAGAACGGATTCGATAACACAGTCTTTGTTCGTCAACGAGCAAGAAAATGATTAAAAATGTATCCGTTCTTCATAATAATTCACTAATTTATAGTTGTCTTTCAATGAATTATTAATGTCAGTATACTACAATATTATGGCATTCTAACCCATTTCATATTAAAGGAAAAAAATGACATTTTAAAAAACATGCACCCCACCCCTAAAGAAAATAGTGCCCTGCCTTAAGCTCATGTAAATGATGTTGCGCATACTGTGTTATAAAAATAAATTTGTTAATAAATGTAAGTGTTAATATCTTTTAGGGTCTGTACCCGGACCCTCAGTTTGACCAAATGTTTCGCATATTTTTATATTCTTTTTACAGAAATGTATGCAACCGATCTCTGATGCCATTAAACCGTGCACTACCGTTTGCGGAGTGCTGTTCCCATGCAGGTATTGTGTTTCATACTTTTGCCGGGACTCGGACATAAACATGATTGCTGCCGACAAACTATCAATTTCGACAATAAAATTTTCTTAAATAGATATAGCACTTTCTGGAATACGCCGTCAATATCAAACACAAATTACCCATAATGCCATGGAAACAGGAAGCAGTATATCACGCGTTATTGATCTAGTAGCAAATCAAACAAGATTATATACGTTTTTGTCAGATCTTTTTAAATTTAAATTCCACCTATGGCTACATAAAGAACTAAAGGCTTAGATGAACTTAAGCGTTTGTTTATTCATAATTTTAAGTTTTATTTTTCAGCCGTTGCAGCAATTTTAAAGCAAGTCTGGAAGGTATCTGCACAAAGTTAAAGATAGGCAGCAATTTGAAAGATCTGTCACGTCAACTGAAGTATGTTATGAATCGGAATTATTTTCTAGATCTATAGTATTTCAGATAATGAAAAATATCCAATAACTGCCCTGTAAATGATAACAATAAATCCGCAGACTTGATGTTGGGCGGGTTGAGTAGGGATGCGGTCTCTGTTCGGCGAAACTGGTTTTATGACAACTTCATTACTACAGATAATTATAACCCATATCACAAACGCTTTAATGTTTACCGTTCTGTAGCAAATAAAACCAATAAGCCAATAAAGATGCAAACATACTGTAACGGCCGGCGGGTGTCAAGATCGGGTGTCAGGATCAAATAATATAAAGTCTTAAACTTTAACCATAACCTCGGTTGATAACAAAGTCTTGATGAACGTTAAATCAATGTTTATTTTACTACCGTTGTCAATACAAAATCTATTATAGAATATACTACGATCTTACAGTTATAATATTTCATTGTTTACGATTTGATGCACGGTGGACACAGTATGATATCACAGATGCTTGGGGTCTGGACCCCACCCCTTTAGGCATGGCCCTCGCCCCTGCTCACTGCAGTATCTTTAAATAAATCCTACAACTGCGTGTAAGCTAACCAATTACAGTTGCAATTCCTTATTCTACTTACCTACTGATCACATGTTTATGGTGACAATGTATATAAATACCTTGTATTTATGTACGTTCCGTACAACATGGGACAAGAATAGATTGGGTGGCGAGTCCATACCACAAGCATCTGTGCATGATATCTGCCAAACAAAACAGCATAACGGACAAGACGGACGGATGTTTAGATTGACTTACTTCGTATGATCTTTCAAATTTCACTGCTCAAATAACTTGGTGACTGCTCAGTGACGGGAAGAATTTAAAGCAAATTTTATAAAGGTCCGTCCATGAGAATATTTATATTATCTTGTTTTCTTGGATGAGACCTCGGCATGTCTCCTATTATAATAATAATAATAATAATAATAATAATAATAATAATAATAATAATAATAATAATAAATTCTTTATTTCATGAAGGTAAGCACATTAAGTGAAGTACATACATTATACTTATTTACAATGTGGCCTTCTATTAACAGTAAAAATCTAAAACATTAACATACATAGTATTCATGTCATACAGACATGTATCACATGTATCCAACACAATATATTTATGAAAATTGTAAATGTAATAAAAATTTCTTTAAGTCATATTAAATGAATTCAATGAATTTATCTCTCTTATATACAAAGGTAAAGCGTTCCAAATATGACTACTATGATATGTTAACGTATCCTTCATGTAATTAGTTGTGCTTTGGAAACAAGATCTCGTCATCTTGTAGATCTTAAAACATAATTTGCATTGTATACAAACGCTAATAGATCTGACATATAATCAGGAAATAATTTATTCTTGCATTTATAGACCATTATTGCCGTATGGTAAACACACCTATTGTTAAAAGTCAACCAGTCTAGGTTTTAGATAGTGACCTTGACCTTAAAAGATAAAGGTACATAAGTTACCCAAAGCTTCCTTTCTATGTAAGCTTCATACAGACCAACTTTCATTGCAATTAGTGACTCCTAACTGGAGTTATTGAGCAGAAACAATTTTTCTATTTTTAGTAACAGTGACCTTGACCTTCAACCAATGTGGTTGTTACATGCGCTTTGCCAACGTGTCAGTATGGTAAGGATTTGTGTTGAGTTATTCTTAAATCCTACAAGGGGTTCAAGAGATATGGAGTGGACACGAAATATAGTCATATGACCTTTGATCTCTGTGACCTTGACCTTGAGCCGGCGCAGTTAGTTCATGGGTTCTGCACATCGCGTAGTTGATGTAAAGATCTAACTCAAGTTTAATAAAAAGCCTTCGAGGGGTTTAGGAGAAACAGAGCAGACACGAAATACAAGGCCCAAACCTTTGACCTTGAGCTGTTACCTTGAGCAGAGTTCATGGGTTCTGCACATCGTCTAGTTGAGGTCAACATCTGACCCAAGTTTCATGAAAATCCTTCGAGGAGTTTAGGAGATATGGAGCGGACACTATTTTGCCAGATAGACAGACAGACGAACGGACGGACGGATCGACCGACAGACAGACATGGCAAAAACAATATATCTTCCCAAGACATAATTCTCCTAAAAGTACGGATTATTACGTAAATACTGAAAATTGTCGATGATTATGCAAGCGCACCATCTGGTGTAATAATCACTGGGGTCCATCTCTGTAACACGATAAAAAGATGCCTGACGAGTTTTTGTCACAGTTGCCTGTAGATAGTGTATCGCTTTATTGTTGAGTTGTTTTTCAAAATCATTGAAGGTTTAAAAGATTGTTAACCTGCTGGTTGGAAATATTTGCAATATATTGAGCTTTTAAGTTATTTTCATCATTCTATACATGATTTTAACAAATAAGTAACCGTTATTTGTATAAGAATTAAGATTTTAACTTTCAAACAATGTTAATCATATCAACTTCAATGTTTCCACTGAAACAAGACAGTGGTGCAAAAAAGAAAATATTTTCTTTCAATATTGCCCTTTATAACAATAATAGTTTAATTAAGTGCCGTAGGTATAAGTAATCATTCGACATTAAGAATATGGATGATGTTCATTTTTTTATTATTTGTCTCTGTTTGTATGACGATTGCAATTCTAATGTCACGTATTTGTGTCGATAGGGTCACGGTTTTTTGCCAGTGATGGGTGATTTAGAAATCTCGTTTTACGAGGAGCCCTCGTATATTGAGGACACAAATGTTTCTTTTTCTGCAGAAGAACCTATTAAATATGAGAAAAATAACTTGCAAACTGTAGATTCAACGAGGAAAGTGTATGTTCGTCCCGAGTGCACTTACAGGATATGGGATTTAACCGACATAAGAAAGTAGTCCACAGGAATGTGAGGTATTCATGTATATGTTCTGTTCTGTTAAAAAAAAATGTAGTGTGTGTAATAAACAATATAGTTCCCAATATGACCTTAAAGAACATACAAAGTTTGTACATACGAATTCGCATTTCATCTGTGAAACATGCTCGGGAGCGTATTCAAAGTCAGGTTCTTATGTATCTGAATGGTTATATAAGATGAGAAATAATTTAGACATATATTTTCGGA
Source organism: Saxidomus purpurata (assembly GCA_022818135.1). NCBI lineage: Eukaryota > Metazoa > Mollusca > Bivalvia > Venerida > Veneridae > Saxidomus > Saxidomus purpurata. The sequence goes on from JAFMSR010001635.1 coordinate 18,814, forward strand.
TATTTTTTAATGCTCCTAAAGGATTGCATATTAAAATCGCACCGCATCTTCGTCTGTACGTGCGTCCGTTCAATATTTCGTGGTGTAACTTTGTCATGTATCAAGAAACTTTAAAACTTGGCAAATATTTTCTCCATATAAACGCGACGTGTCGCGTGCAATGCCCATGTCCCTTACTCAAATATCAATGTCACACTATAACTTTGATCATGATAAAATGTTGTATACCGGACTGTAAGTTTGTCATGTATCAAGTGATTTTAATAACTTGAATCCCACTTTGAGAAATACACTAGTACCCGCTCGGGGACATTGGTCACTTACAGCGCCATCTCTTGTATGACCATATTTAGTAAGTTTTTTTATCAAAAAATGCTAAATATTAATACAGTTACAATCTAACTTTTTACTGCCGTATGACGTTGTTAAAACTTTGACACTCGGATGAGCGACCTAGGACTATGATGACTCTCTTGTTAGTTTACTTTTTGTGATTACATTGTACATGTAGTTATTGGTATTAGTCCATAAAATGGAAATCATTAGATTTCTGAAGTAATACGCCAATTTAACATACTCAAGGTTCGTAGTTCAGTGTTTGATGTAACTGTGCTTTCAAAGGTTGTTTCGTGTCGCTTTGGGTGAATGTCAGCAACATGTCGTATGGCATCTTTGGTGTAACAATATTTACAACGTAGCTGCCTTTCCCTGGAATCAAAGGCTATCGTCATAAAAACCGTGACAGCTTAAAGGCTATTGTCATATAATTCGTGACATCTAAGAAATAAACCGTGACACCTGTTGAAATATTGTTTGCATATCGTATAAACACGCCAACATCTATATTTGCTCTAATTCGTACCTGGACATGACAAATATTGTATTATGTGCACAAACAACGATAAATCTGTATCATTTGAATCGGTTTTTTTTCAATATCACTAATGTGTCTGAAAAGTGACTATTTAAGCTTCTTTGATGTCTAATTTCTGCAAATATAAAACCGACAGCTTTGCATTATGAAATTAATTTATATAATGCCCCAAACATTCACGATATGATATCTAATTTGTTTGTTTTTTACCATTTTGATGCAACTGATTGTTGTTTCTAAACAAATAGCTCGTAAAAAACCGATACACTATCTACAGGCAACTGTGACAAAAACTCGTCAGGCATCTTTCTATCGTGTTACAGAGATGGACCCCAGTGATAATGCGAGTGCACGTGTCAACAGTGCGTTATGACATGCATTGTTCGTCCAACTGGCATGCGTTGTTTAGCTTAGATAAATTATGCCTATTTAAGTATAACGTAGCTATATTGGTCTATATTAGCAGTTGGCTAATATGTTAAGAAACATGTAATATCAGATGGACAAATACACTCGTAACAATGCAAGATATGATGTCAGAAGGCTCAATGTAATTTTTGCATCAAAACTGTTCCATAGTATTCTTTCTAATGTTTTATGTATTTTCCGATTGAAAAAAGTGCCTGTGAATTTGCATCAATATCTCTGTGAAAATCAGAGAAATAAGAAGTTTAACAATGCTTGTGGTGTAGACATGAAATATTCCTTGAAGATAATTATTTGATTGAAGTAAGTAGGTACTTGTTTACCAGTTACATGCATTATTAAGGAAAATAAACAGGCTGAAATCAGCAAAATGTACATGTTAAAATGACAGTGACAGTTTGGATTTTCTTACTCTACTGTACATTATATAGTTTTGAAAGTTTTATCTACACATATTAACACTAATTTATTTATTCTCGATTGCGAAACAAGTTCTTACAACTTAGATTATGGCACTGGTGGGGACCGAACCCTGGATCCATCGATCCTGAGGCGAACGCACTACTTCTACGCCACAGTGGCTCCAAATATAAACTTACATTCTCGTGTTTGCATACAATTTTCAGAAAGTACACAGTTTGTAAATGAAATATATAGCTTTATATGTTACATTTGTTACAAGATATACGATTGTGGTACCTTCCACAAACCAGTTTGATAGTTCGTAATGTATGTCTCTGCACGAACTATGCGAAAAAGTCCTACAGTTTGTTGCCTTGTTATTCAGTAGTTCTGGTTTCCAAAACTCTAAATGCGGCTATTTTTATATTTTGCTTTTTCGTCAGGTGAGGCTTTAGAGTTTTGGATCAGCCCTATTACGAATCCTTACCAGAATAACAGGGCAAGCAACTTTTCATCTAATGTGCGTTGAGTAGGGAAATATGGACATGTTTGGGTTATACATTTATTTATTTATCGTTTTATACCATTTACGATGCTCTACATTCAAAGTTTACCACAAAAACGTCGATTTTTCAAACCTACATCAATGTGTTTACATTTACAACGGACTTTCTAAATACCTATTCTCGCGAGATCTCGTATGATGCAATCGCACTCATTTTTCATGTAGTTCAGAACGCTTGATATATTCCTTTTGTTTAGTCTTTAGATGTTATAAAAGATGAATGTTAATATAAAATAGCATGTACCACTATGTATTTTTATTTCCAAACAAATGTATTTTATTTTCGACGCGGAAAAGACCTTAAAAGTGTTAAACGCCAAAACGCACGTGGTCATGTAAATAAATAAACTGTCCTCGTGACCTCACTTGGGACATTCAGTGATTTCCCGCAGAGATCCATTTCCAAAGTTTATTTGGAATGGTATCGTGATAGTTGTCAAATCGGCAAGATGGCGATCAATTGGTGAACATTCTGACCTGTTCGATACTTTCGTTGTGCGTTATGTTAAATAAATAAAATTTGATATTCAAAATTTGGCAGATAAAAAGATTAAAATCTGATTGATTAATCTATTAACTGTTTCCACTCATTTCTTATGAAATACTGAAATGCGAGCTTGACAGATTTCTGACACGATTATTGGTACGATTTCCCTACGGAGTAAGCTTCAGCGTACCCGTTCTGTCAAGCATATAAACCGGGTACGCTGAAGTTGTTTTAGCTAGTTATTCAGCATCATTTGGAATGACAAATGCCTATTTCTTCTAATTTGAAATTAAAAAAAAAACTTCATGTTTAAATTTTGAAGCAGTATAAACTTACTTCTTTACAAGCATTAATTTGCACACAAGAAAAATTCGTTTATATTACTTTAAAATGTTCTATGTATAATTATAATTTAATTTTCTTCAGATCTTCATTAGACAAGGCACAGAGTCTCTTTAAAGTTGATGTTACTGTTGAAGGTGACTTTAACACAGATACTAATAGCTCTAAAGACATTAAAACTGTACAAGACGAGGTGAATGAAGATATTGGCTCTAAAGTGATCAGTTTTCAAACTTTTATGACCATTTTGAATTATATACTGTCCTTGACATTGCTGTTGATGTTTCTTCAGGCATTGTTGTATTTTAAAAATTATATGGCCAAGGACGGTTATGACAATGTGTACATCACAAAAGAATTCATTGAACTCGACAAAAAGAAAGTGGACGACGGAGAAGAAGCGATTTTGCCACTCAAAAAGACGGAACAGTCAGAATATATGTATGCCAAGTCTCTGAAATTAAACAATCAAGAATTTGCTAACTGCAAGATTGGTTTGGCTCAGGTTTTCCTCCACTTTACATTTTGCATCGTGGTTATGGTATTTGATTATTTCTTGTATTATATTTTAAACCTTGTTCATAAGTTTGGTGACATTGAAATTGATGTACGTAGTTCCGGTCGTTTGACTGTCAATGCAAAAGGGAATATTGCCAGTTTTTACCGGCATCTGTTTGAAGGTATACATTTTAATGAGAACTTTTCGGCCAAGGTTCACATCGGGAAGTGTTTGCCTAACCCGACCTCACCGACCGGAGAATACGCCGCCACTTTCATTCTACTTTATGTGCTTGCTCTATGCTTTATAATCCTTCGAGGTTATGGAATCCGCCTGCGCAGAAAGATTGCTGCTTACTACTACCCGGAACAAGAAGTTGCCAGAATGGAATACCTACACAAGACTATACGGCACAGGAGAATCGCCCGTCAAAGATTCCTGCGCCAAGAAGTAAAGTCCATCCACAAAGAAAGCGTGATGAAGGAAAAAATTCGTTTTTCTACATGGTTGATAAGCCATTGTCCGTGTCTGGCAAAGTGTATTCCGTCAAGAAATAAGCTTGAATGTAGCAGCTGCGAAGAAAGAGAAGGGAAATTCAGCTCTGTCAGACTGACAAAATGTCCTGGAGAGACAGATGGAGTTCCCTGTACAGCTGTGTATTGCGAAGACTGTAAAGTCATTCTGAAAGGTGTTTGTCCTCTGTGTAATCAGGAGGAAGTTGAGCTTAGGGACTAATCAAGATATTGGCACTTTTGGCAACTCGATATTATCATATGTATATGTACGAGGTTCATTCAAGAAATAGTGACAATGAAGAAGGAAGAAGAAAGTTTTGTATGTTTATATAGGTGTTTTTTATGAATTTATCTGCAAATTTGTGTTCATTTGATACACGTTGCCATGGTAACGTTCATTTGAACATAGTCAATATACTTATCTTCAGATTCATGGACGCGATTTTGATGGAAGTTTTGCTGAAATGTAAATTAATGTTTCGAGAATTAAAAACAATTATATAACTGGATCAATCACACCCTAGATCTCATTGGTCGCCGTGATTGACCTACTCTTTGGCAACCAATCAAATTCAGTCTTTGGCAAAAAATGGCTGGAAATTGCAGCCAGGTAAATCTACCCTATTTGGACACAGAAAAAACACTTTTGATATTTATAGGCATGGTGGGAGACATGCCAAGGTCTCACCCACAAATATAAGTTAATATAGTTGCTTTTATGAACGGACCTTTATAAAATCTGCTTCAAATCAATTCAAATCAAATAGAAACAATTACATTCATTATACTGCTTATAAGTTATTAGGTATTTTGGCCCAAACTGTGCTAGAATTCATGCTTTCAACAGTATGTATATTTTCATATGTTGCTGAGCATAGAAATCGTGTAAATTTCTTTAATATTAGGATCGTATACAGTCTTTTGTTGCTATGAAAACTCAGAGAATATATTCCTAGTAAAAATATATTTTCAGAAGTATAAGATGATATTCCAGCCATCTTTTCATTTCAATGTCAGCATATTTAATTTAGAAATATATGGGTTTGGCTGGGTTTGGCTTAAGATAGCAGGTTACCGGCTACATTTTTGTGGTCAATCAAATTATAAATAACCGCAGTTGTAATTGTTTTTCGCGCAGCAATCTCTGGATTTAATTAAAACTTATTGAGTTTAAAACAAGCCAGCTACAAGACATCAGTGTCGTTATCATAGCAACCTTAGAACTGTTTGTGGTAATGCTCAAACCCCAGGTGATCCTTAGTTGCTATGCAACAAGCGTGTCGCTATGGACTTAGCACACCAAGTGCATGTTTTGTGTCTGATGCATATGTTTTTAACTAATTTATCTATATTTAACATATTACACATGTATTTTCTATGTTGATTGAGTTATTTTACTGACGTTTAAGTCTGCTTCACTATGCAACGAAAGTCAGTTTGATAAAATGTAATCGCAAGTTCTTTCGTTTTGTGTTATTAATGTGTATAACGTAAGATATAGAGGACATGGCTTTTGTAATACTATTAAATCGGAAAACGAACTGGTTTTAAATCAGCCAACGATATAAAGCATATCGTAAAAATTTTCCTTACCATTGTTTGCGGTATGTCCTGTACTAGATCGTAGATCGTCATCAGATTTCCATTCGAAAATGCACATGTAATTTGTAGAACGACATCAGATCTCGTTCTGGATTATTGATCCACAACAGCTCAGCATTCGAAATTCTAGATCGCATCGCAGATCGAAATCAGATTTGTATTCAAAATGCGGTTGTAGATCGTATATTGACATCATATCTGCATACAAAAAATCGAAAATGCAGATCTAGATCGACATCAAATCTACATTAAAAATGCAGACGCAGATCGTTGATCGACATAAGATCTGTATAAAAAATGTAGATTTAGATGGCTTATCGACAGGAGATTTGTTTTTGAAAATGCTGATCTAAATCTAAATGCATATATAGATCGAAAATCGACATCAGATCTGCATTCGAAAATGCAGGTCTAAATTGTAGATCGACATTGGACTCGAACACCTGTGTCCTGGCTGTTAGTTTTCAATTGTAAGTATAATTATTGTAGTGATTTTGAAATTGGTCATGTGTGTTTTGCAACGTATTTACTTTTAGCTTTTAACAAACACATGTAAATGAAAGATTGCGTATAAGGAATAAAACAATGAAAAGAACTGCTATAAAAAATACGCACCGTGTTAATGTCCGCTGCAAAATCTACGAAACTGCAAACAAGTACAAATTGTAATCCCGTTTCAAATCGATTGAAATAAGTTTTTATAAGCATCCAGGTTTGATAAGAATGGTGTGTAGTTACGATTGGCAGTGTCTTCATGGCCTATGTACCAGTCATTTTTAAATTGTATCATCTTAATAACTTTTGTGAGGCTCAGCCAGTGTTTTGCAAAGTAACTTACTTTTGACAAATATGATTCTTGTATGGTAAGACTTCCTTGCCATTTAAATAGTATTTTAGGGGTAATTGCTACCTAAAGAAAGTTATAGTTTCATAAAATGACAATTCTAATTTTACAGACTTGCCTAGATAAGTCAATCTTACTGGCTTTTGAACAACTGAGTGCGGACTACAAAACAGCTAAACTAGCGACGCTGTTGAAGTGTTCATTATTCAGCCACTCAGAGGGAACCGTGATCGTTATTGTCAGAAAGCTGAAGAGAAAATCAGTGAAGATCATTTGTGGTAATCAACTGATGTGATAGATAGGTAGCCAAATCAGGAAGAATGGACTAAACGAACTCTCTTGCCAGCAGTGTCGTTATTTTGGCACGTGACTGATATCATTCTGCCTAAACTTGTGAGATATCATATCATGAAGAAGTGTTGAATACAAAAGTGTGTGTGCTAAGAGGATCTTGTAACATAAGCTTCTATATGATATAATCATTCCATAATTATACCCCGCATAACACAGTTTGAAAGGGGTGTATACTGGAATCAGCTTGTCTGTCTGTTTGTCTGTAGATACAATCTATTGACTGCAACTCCTCCTACAGTTTTGCTTTGAGGTGCTTTCTAGTTTGACAGAGTTACTACACATTATAAGTGAATTTGCATGAAGCGAAGAATTTGTCGATGTCACAAATACTCCCAGAGTTATTGCCCATATT
>JAFMSR010001636.1:0-26043 GCA_022818135.1 Saxidomus purpurata
CTATGTGTGACAAAATATACAATAGTTGCTTTGTTTTCAGAACATTTCTGCTCTTCTTTTCCATAATATAAAATTTGCAAAGTTAAAGATGAATACAATGAACACTTTTTAATCTATTGTAACGTTGTGTAGTTGTTTGCCCTTTTATACATGTATAAATTTGGAGTATAAGTAATGTAAACTCAACATAGTTTTACATGATAGGGTATGCCCCTTTGAAAAACCATCACTGTCAGATGACTACATAATATTATATGAGCAGGTGATAAAATACAAATGCACTACACACAAAATTAATGTTACCCATAATTTGCCATTTTCATAAATAAATAAATAATGCAGTTTGGTCATTCGGTGAACAAGATACCATTATCCTTTTCATACATCCCTAATTGATTATTTATACTTTGTAGGTTAACCTAGACTAACTTCTCACCCATGACATCACACATTGTGCTCATTAGATATTTGGTGTGTGGCAATGATAGTGGTCTTCTATGAAGTATGTTCAAGTCATGCAGCACTGGGTCAAAATTGCACAGTCCCAGGGGTCACATGTTTTATATTATATACATGTAGGCTTATAGAAAGAAACACTTTTTAAAACAATTCTCACCACAACTATATCAGAGCTTACATAGTTGGTGTGTTCAAATTAAATGCCCCTTGGGTCAAAATTGTTCCTACCAAAGGATTCATTATTTTACATAGACAGTCATACATGTATATATAGGAATTAAAAAATTATTCATTACTGCAAGGTCCAGGGCATAGATATTTGGTACTATGTAGTATTTTCAAGAGGCCCCCTTACTTTCTTGTTTGTGATGCTACAGTCAGACATGAGATTTAAAAAATGTTGGTCCACATGACACATACTTTTGCAAATGGGTTTCGATGTTGTTTTTTTAATTTTATAATGCGCTCTATGAAGACCTTCTGAATCAGTTTGATGTGTTTTGCCTCCATTCTTGCTGGAACTCATTGATCATAATTATATGAAATTTCATATTTCATTGTTGACTTTGAGAGAGCTACAAGTTATCATGCAATATGTACATTCTTCAGTTTTCACTTCTATAACTGAAAGTGCAGTTATATACAAGTTAGAATGGCCCTCTTGTTGTGCATGTTAAAAACAATAAATTAATGTTTTCATTTCTCATTTTATTTTATCTTTACTAGGTACCTGACAACCACTGAGTGGAAAAATGAATTTGGTGGATACAAGGGAAAGCAACTGAAAAATCAAGAGTTTCGTAGACTTCCGTTCTCATGTTGCACGTGAGTGTTGATGCTTTTCAGTAATAGGCTTATTTTCTTTTTTAAGGCTGCTTGTTCACAGTTTCTGTTGAACATTTTTAATTTCTCCAAAATGCTATACTATAACATAAAAATTTTATGTTTTAGTATATCGTTTAGGAAAAATTAAAAATGTAATGTAAAAGTAATTGCTAAAATCAACAACTCAAGTAAAAATCTGAGTAGCAATTTGAGAAAATCTGTTGAAAATGTTGAGGAGCTTTGTTTTACGGCACTGCTACACTTCATGTTTGTTTTGGAATTTCATTTGTAACTCTTTATCGTATTAAATTTTGAATATATACAGACTGACATACTTTACTTAAATTTGTGATTTATATTTGGCTATATATTTTTAAAATGTGTTATTTTCAGAGAGTTTGAAGAACTTTATTTTTTACCAAAATCTGAGAGCAAGCAGCTTTAAAGGGGCACTCCCTACATCTAGCAGATTATATTCTCGAAACATAGATTATGTGTTCAATTAAATATAAAATGATTAATAAATACAATTTCAAAGAAGGACAATCATATGGCGAAAAATGACTCATTTTACCACAATAAATCAATATAGAGGCTTTCTGTAATAAATCACATCCACCCATTAATTGTACAACAACAACTCTACATAAATTATTGAATGGTTTACGGTATTGCAGTATATTTTAAACCACTGATTTTATTGATAATGACTGGGAATGCATAGCTGAAACTTTTAGGTTTTATGTAGCTTTGAAAACAGTATATATATTTTAGAATCATGCATGACCTAGTATGTGCCATAAGGGAAACAAGAAAAACAGAGCCTTTTCAGTGATGATATTTTTTTCTGATGTAAAGTTTTGTTTGCTTTCAGTTTGTCTATGCAGCCATTTGAGCATCCACTATGTACAAAGAATGGTGTCATTTATGACTTAATGTAAGTTTGTAACATTAGCTGAAATGCTTCCTTTTGCTACTCTACTAGTTTAAGTTACAAGATTTAATTTTTATGCTTTCCGAAGGTGGGAGTTGCTGCTTTGTCCATTTGTCTGTCCATCTATCTGTCAATAAAATACGTCTTGCCCGGGGCATATCTCAAAATGTTTTTAAAGGATACTTCATCTATTGAAAGAGATTATTTATAGAATGTGCCGTGGCGAAGAACCATTATTTGAGCTTTTCCCAGTTTTGAAATATCTACTTTAAATTTATGGAGAAAGCTTGTTCAGAGCATAATTGTACAGGTGATGATGTGATTGAGTTGATACTTAACACATTTATAGAGGTCAATGAGAGGAAGTGCAGTGAGCAAGAACCATAACATCAGCTGACCCTTTGTTTGAGTTCTTTCCTTTAATGTAATATGCTTGCCTGGAGAATAACTCAATGAAGGGATTGAGTTGACATTTCACACATCGATAATGTACATTTATAAAGAGTGCAGTGACTAAGAATCGTAATTCAAACTGACCCAATTTTAAACGATATTTACATTTTCAAAAGCATAGTTTAAACACCTTTAGGATTCAAGAATAAATGTTTATATGGATCTTCCCTTCTCTTTCATGGTAAAGAATGAAATATTCATAAGTACAGCAATAAAACAGCTATATAATACATTTATTATTGATCACTTAATATATATGTCACAGATTACTGCTGGCATTCATTTTGATTATAACCCAAATGAGAAAAATCTTTATTTGTCTATCCATGAATCAGGTACTGCATGCTAATCATGGCAGAGCCTAAAGATGTTGAGTAATTTATGGAAAATATGAAACCATAAAATTGTAACAAAATATACTAGTAACCCAATTAAAATAAATGAATAACTTGTCAAAAGGTGTTAAAACATAACTTTGTAAAACCAAGGAGAAACCCTGAGATGTGCATAAACCATTTATTTTGTAGGAATATTGTTCCTTTCCTGAAAAAGTATGGAATTGACCCAGCTACAGGTGAAAAACTCAGTGCGAAAGATTTGATAAAGTTGAAGTTCCACAAGAATGCTGATGGTATGTCTAAAAGATTCACTAACAAGTTTGATATTTAAAGTCCCACTATCACTTTGGATGTTAAATAACTGTAAGCTTGTATATTGACTGTCATTTGACATATGCCAAACAGTTTTTAAATTTGAATTTTAGATTGAAGGTACATACTATTACTACACATTATGTTATTGATCAGTTCAGTGATCGGTCCAGTGATCAGTCCAGTGATGGGTCAGTCCATCTATGAAATTTGAGTCAGGAACTACTTGTAAACTTTTTGGTATTTTGCCTGGCAATGCCATGTCAAAATTATCATCATGAAGAAAGGTATGTGACACTACATTGTTTTGGTGTCACAAATCACGATTGTCACAGTTGTAGCCCTTGGTCTATGACTTTTTTCTTTACAATGTCTAACAATGTTTCATGGTTATCAGGTATATTTTTGACTTTTATGAATTGGAATTGGTATTTTGTGTATATTTATAGAGGGTCATGTCAATGTAGTATTAAACCAGGATTTATTGCTGCAGTACTTCACAACGGTAATTGTACATTTTTATACAGTCATAGATAGTGTTATTCAACCGGTCTAAATGTATATCAGTTTAATTTAGAGCTTTCAATTGAGAGAAAATTTAAGCCTTTAATATCCAAACATTTCAACCCATAATGGCATAAAGTTTTGAATATGAAGCTCTAAGAACTGTATGTACTGTTAAATATTTGTTTCTGCAGGGAAATACCATTTCCAGTCAATTAGGTTTCAATGAAAATAGCCTGGCTGTTAAGACGAGGATGTCCCATAATGTTGGCACTTAACATTTTTTGACATATTATACTGCCTGGTACATAAGATGACAATTGTTATACGTACTGTTACACACAGATTATTATATTTCTTCCTCGAATTTGGGAAATACCATTGTCCAGTTACATTCAAGGTTTTCAATGAAAATACACACATCATGGCTGTGAAGACAACAGGAAATGTGTTTGCTAATGAGGTATATATTATGTACACTTTTTATTTACATTTATACTGCCTGTGTTACAATAAGATGACAATTGTCATCAGTTACGTGCAGCATTTATACGACACACAGTCCATTATTATATTAACATTTGCCAATACTTTCAGGAAATTATTTTTTGGTGTACCCCTGCATTGCCTTTTGAAGCAATGGTTATAAATGTTTTATTTTAATGTTTTTAAAAGAAACTAGAATATCTTGTAAAAGTTAGTTTGGTCAACTGCATTGCCTCTGTTTATGCTAGTATTTATGTTGCATTGATCCAATGTAATGAACAAATATGTTTTTGTATATATTCAAAGGCTGTAGAGAGATTGAACATCAAAGCCAATTTCTGGAGAGATCTGATCACTGATGAGCCATTTGTTAGAAAAGATCTAATTACCATACAGGTAATGAATGACCACCATACTGAACAGTTCATTCTTTAAATAGTATTAATTTATTGGAAGATACTATATCATCATAAAAATTGAATCATTCAACATGAGAGGCAAGGATTGAGGGTGTGAAATGATGAGCTGTAGGTTTCTTAGCCCTGATCAGATGCCTTCCCTAGTCAGAAACTTGTTGGTTATCAAATGTTTATTTATTGTATTATGACCACCTCAAATGACTACAGTTGCTGATTTGAACTCACTGTAAAGTCTTATTGATTGAGGATCAAGGGTCCCAGCCTCAGTACCGACCATGTCTCATAATGTTAGACTTACAGGAGATGGAAGTTTAGTACTGTAAATTATTAATTAAAAGATAATATTGAAACCAGTTTTAAAACCCAGGAGTAAAAATGTATTAATGTATTTAGTTGTTAGCAATCAACATTCAGAGTACAACTTGTACAGATTTTATTTAATTAATTGTATATATCCCTGTTATATAAGCATGTTGAGGCAGTGTGTAGATATGGGAAGGGTTTCTTTGTTTTAATATAACTTTTACTTTGTAGGATCCATCCAACCTTGATAAGTTCAACATACAGAAGTTTCATTATCTCAAAAACAATCTAAAAGTGGGAGAGGAAGGTAAGTAAATAGAAAATAAAACAAGAACTCTAGTTGCCATGGCAATGGAAAGGAAAAGCTTAAAAAGTTGTCTTCTCTAAAACTGGAAGGTCTAAAGCTTATTTATTTGGCACATAGCATTGCCCAGTAGACCTATACCAAGATTGTTCAAATCATGACCCCCTCCCTAGTCAGAGTCGACCACATCCAGGGGGTCATTGGTTCTCATATAGTCTTACATAGGAAAAACTTTAAAAATCTTCTCCAAAACCACAAGGCTTATAATCTTTGATATTTAGTATGCTTATGTAGTGTTGTTTAGTAGAGATCTACGAACTTTGTTCAGATCAAGCCCCCAGGGGTAAAATAGGTCACTTGATGTACATAGACTGTTACATAGGAAAATTTTAAAAATGTTTCCTCTGTATAGCATTGTCAAGTGGACCTGTACAAAGTTTTTTCAACTCATGATTGACTCATGCCGGGTTTCACTTGTTTTGCATAGATTTATATAGGATTAAAGAAAAATTCTTCCTCTCCAAAACCACAAGGCCTAGAGCGTAGATATTTAGTCTGTAACACTGACTATTGGATTTCTACCAAGATTGTTCAAATCATGCCCCTTGGGTCAAGATTGATGACACCCTAAGGGTCATTGTTTGTATATAGCGCTATAGGAAAAACTTTAAAAACTCTTATTGTCATGACTGGTGTGAAGGGCTATGGTTCTCAGGTGAGCGATGTAGGGTCATCATCACCCTCTCATTTCTAAACATTGTAACGAAGTAAACACATGCTAATTATGTCGTTAAAATATGAGTTATGACACTTCATCTTACAAAATGCATAATTGGCATGCCGTGATAATTATTTACCAATTGAATCGCATGGTTTACCTCCTGCTAATGAAATCTTGATTTACCTCCTGCTAATGGAATCTTGATTTACCTCCTGCTAATGGAATCTTGATTTACCTCCTGCTAGATGAGGATGTATCCTACAAGGATGGAAAGCACAGATTGAAAACTATCAATGCAGAGACCAGGGATATCCTTGAAACATTGGAGAGGGAATACAAGGCTCCGGTATGTATATATAATTGTTGATTGAGTGCTTCTGTATATTTCAAGGGACACATTTACAAAGCAGATTATTATAGTAGCCTATTGGAGATAGTTAGCTAATTATCAATAGACGACCGCAGTTTACAATAGATCTCAACATTAGTAAGTTAAAATGTCAAGCAAACGGTGACCTTATTTACATGTACCGTATATTGCTATTGTTACATAAAGGCCATGTTCTGTGTATTGTTTGCAATAAGGTCTGATTAAAATACACGTGAAAAAAGTTTTCGTCATTGTAGTCTGATGTTATATTATTTATCTCATAAATGGTTTTGATTGTTGATGAAGTTGTTAAAATTTATATGATATAAGCTCCATGACTGCAGGTCAGACCAGAACACTTGTCAAAAGAGAGGAATGAATAAAATGTCATTTTCTTCCCTGCTCTGTTACATAGAGTCTGACCTGTGCTAAGAAGTTCCTCCCAATCAAGACCTCTTGTTCTGAGACAGGCCAATAGGAGGAAACCAATGTTACAGTAGTGTTTACATATAGTTACTTTAGAAAACACCTGTGGTTAAAGACCGCCTGTGAACAAAGACTATTTTAGCATCTTCAAGTCAGTAGTCTTGGTTGACATGTTTGGCTGCACTTGGTGAACGGGAACTACAATCTTGAAAGAGCAGCTTCATATTGTAAATGTGTTGCAATTGCCATTTGATCTACATGTAATAAGATAAAATCTGTTGAGCTTACGGGACCTGTCAGTTGATTGATTTTTGGTATTTGTCTGAAAATTAATTATAGCTGTGTTGTTTTTTGTTTTAGGAAAAGAAAGCAGAGACTAAAAGAAAAGCAGACAGATTTAATGCAGTAAGTAGATGATAGAAGGTTTGTTTTGGTAGCACATTTTATCTCTTCTAAAGTTCCATTTTCTATATTTAACCTTGAGCTTTGTATTTGCTTTTATTTGAAGTCCCATAGTTACTTTAAATACTTAAATGTGGAATAATGAATTTACGGATATTATAATGATAGAGTTATGTTAACTTCACTCTTAGATCATGTTGACACATATATTTCTTTCATACTTATATGGCATCTTCTCAAAAAAGAGCCACCTTTGTGGTTATATCAGTCATTTTGAGGGATAGGTCTAGGTTCTTTCACTCTTGCAGGCTCATTATTCTACTGGAGCAGTTGCTGCCTCGTTCACATCTACAGCTATGGTTCCCAAAAAAAAACACACAAAAAACCCCCACAAACCCCCCATTTTGGTTCCCAGAGACAGAACATCATGCAGAGTGTATCCCCCCCCCCCCCCCCCCACCCCCCCCCCCCCCCCCCCCCCCCCCCCCCCCCCCCCCCCCCCCCCCCCCCCCCCCCACCCCCCCCCCCCCCCCCCCCTTTTACCCCCCCCCCCCCCCCCCCCCCCCCAATGAATAGATAACAAACATAATCTTCTCAAAACTATATAAAACAGAACCCTTATCTGTTTCAGGTCTTATTACAGCAGAGTTTAACTAGGGTTTTGTGATTTTGATACACTGTATTTTGTGATAGTATATATGGTTGTTTCCGCCCCCCCCCCCCCCCCCCCCCCCCCCCCCCCCCCCCCCCCCCCCCCCCCCCCCCCCCCCCCCCCCACCCCCCCCCCCCCCCCCCCTGGCAGATTTTGCTAACAACCCTTAGATCTGTAGATGGTAGTAAAGAAATATTTATAAATTAGACAATTATAATAACAATACTTTTTATTGTTTTAACAAAAAAAATTAGGGTCAAGCACTGTCAAGGTAAGGTCACTGTTACTAATAAAGATTTTTATTTATTTTTGGGTTTTATTGTTTAAAATAAAAAATTGGGGGGCCAAGGTCACTAGGGTAAGGTTAAGCTCCCTGTAAAAATTAATGTAACAAAAAAAAATCAAAAATGGTCAAGTTCATGTTAACCTTATTTCATTCAGCAGATATGTTTTAATAGGGTTTTCAGATTATTAAACGGGGGGGGGGGGGGGGGTTTTTCAGTTTTAGTTACTTTGTGTGTTGCTACACTTGTCTGTCTTTATACAAGCAAAAGATCACATATAACCTATGTAGGGTAGTAAGTTGGATTATGTAACTTAATGAATTATGGTCATGTAATTTTTCACAAGAAGTTGTCTTGTCAAATTGCTAAGACCTTCATTTGTCAAAAATATAAACAACATTGACAATTTAGTATCTGACCATACATTGTATCATTTAAGTATATTTATGACATGTTAAGAATTTCAAAATGAATAAACATTAATTTGTTTGCTGATTTCATTACTTGCAAATAATGTAAGAAATATGAAATTGACACTCATTTCATAACGTTAAATAATTCCAAGAATGAATTATTAGCAAAATATCTGCAAGTTATTGTCATGTTATTTGCAGAAATCTGAGAGATTCAACAAGTTTCTCTTGCAGTTTCGCTGGCAAAACATTGAATATTTAAGGATAATGTGCTAGACATTACAAAGATTTCACTGTGTACATGCTTTCATTTACAGCAATCATTGATGAGGATATTATAAGATATGAGAGAGTAAAGAAGAAAGGCTATGTCAGAATTGCTACCAACTACGGCTCTCTCAATCTAGAACTCCACTGTGATATGGTGAGAGACTTTTTTAACCCTAAATTCAACATCGGTTTTAAAAGAAAAACCAAACTTGAAATAAGTTACATTCAGTTGTAGTGTAATAGACATGTACAGTTACACTTGTCTTATCCAGTATCTGCTTGTAAAGCAAAAATGCCTAATCTGGCACAGTCTTTTGGTCCCAGTAACATAAATACATATTGAATAGAAAACCTGGCTTAACAGACAACCTGATGTAACTATAATGATAAGTGGTCCTGAGAGGTGTTGGTTAGCCTTTCCCGTTTATGTCAAAAAACTTCTTACTTGCTTTCTTGTGTTACACCTAGTATTTTCTTGAAAGACAAGCTATTCTTATGTACGTAAACTTTTTATTCAGGTTCCAAAGACATGTGAGAATTTTATCAGATTATGTAAGAAGGGTTACTACAATGATACAGTGTTTCACAGACTAATCAGAAACTTTATGGTAAGTCTTTCCGATGACCCATATCCCTATAAGTCTATTAGCAAATGTATGTCAGCTGTTTTGTGTTAGGTAATCATGGTTATGGTGTATGTATAGATGTAAGATGTTGAGTGTAGATATTTTAATGAACTAATGTATACAGTGTAGAATACAGAGCAAACAGTTAGGTTGTCAAAAGAATCCGAAGAGAGAATTGTGGCAAGTTTCTTTAATACTGCAGTTGGAACATGAAGAAGAATTGTTGTAAATGGCTTACATGTCTGTTGCCATGAATTTCTCACTCCTCTAATTCTGTCAAGTAATAAGACTGTTTCATATATGCCAAACCCTAATACTCTGGTCTGCCGTTTCAGGCCCACGCCATATCTTAAGACGTCTTGTGACCTTCATAGAGTTTACAGGTTCCTTTAAGTTTGGTCCTATCCATGGCTATTTTTTACAGAGTGAAAGATTAACTCTTAATGTTACCAGTGTAGATCATGATCAGCCTGCACATCCATGCAGCTGGATCATGATTGGCACCACCAGGGGGTCAGTCAGTGTCATTTTATGATGCACATCTTTGAAAAATTAATACTACTACCCAAATTGAAAGATGGACAAGTCCATTTTAGAAATTTAGAGAGAGAAGGGTTAAAGAATTTTGCTTGCACCTGTGTTTCAAGAAAGAATGTACTTTCTTACTTACTTTTCTTTTACAGGTAAGAAAGGGAACAGGTTAATGGTACTAAGGGAACTAGTTGAATATACATGTAGTTTTCACATAACTAAACATTATTACAGTTACTGTAACAAAATCAAACAGAAGTGAACTCCTTTCACATTACTGATCTAACTCCATGTTATAACAGGTTGTGAATTCTACACTACATTATCCTTTACTCTGTGTTATATTTTCGTCTTTCTTTATTTCAGATACAGGGTGGGGATCCTACAGCTACTGGAACAGGTTTGCTATTTTCTTGAATACAATATAATTATGTTACAGTATGATACTGTTGTGGTAATGAAGTCCTTGAAGGGTTTATTCGACTTCTTTACTGTTATAAAATATATTAAAATATCATCTGGTTAGAAAACATAGTCAAATAAGCTGTAATTCCCTTTTACAAATTTCAAGTACACAGATCATGCATTATTAAACAGTATGACATGATGCTAGGTGTCAACCATACCAGTCTAAATTGGATTTCAGTTACGACAAGTAAATGCATATTGAAAAGATTTTATGGATTCTGTAGGTTTTCTTAGAGCCTAACCTCAAATGTTTTGTTTCTGGATGTGTCAGCCCTTAAAAATATTATGTTTTCTGCAGCAAAGTAGATCGTAGAAGTTCTACACTAGTCTAAAGGTTGATAACTTGTAATCACCAAATCTGTCACTGACTGAGCTCCACTAACAGTCTGATTCTTACCTGTGAAAGTTGGCAGCTTGTTACAGTGATTAAGAGTTTAGTACTTGCCCGTCCCAGAAATGATGGCTACATAACCTGCTTGTATCTGAAATACTGTTGGAACAGGTTTTCAACTCGCAAGAAAATATTCATACCATCAACCTGAATGTGAAAATTTATAACAAGGCAGGAGCCAGGTTTCGAACCCATACCATGTGGTGACATTGCGTAGCAATGCAAAGAAAGAAGGCCTTAGACCATTGGTCCACACCAACAACCCGAAAAAATGGTTGCACAAATAACCAATAAAAAATGTATATCTAAGTGCAATGTATCTACTCTACATCACATCCAAACAAGGCTTATATATTATACATGACAACATTTACTATAAACACAGGAGAGGTTTTTTACGACTGACACATTTATTTAATAGCCTTGTTGTGAAATGAAAAATTAGATATAAAGTATATTTAATGTACTGTAGGTGGAGAGTCTGTGTGGGGTGGCAGTTTTAAAGATGAACTGAAGCCTAACCTTACACATTCTGGTCGAGGAATTCTCAGCATGGCAAACTCAGGACCACATACTAACAAATCTCAGTTGTAAGTGAATCATACAGACCTTTGATAATTTTCAATATTATTAAAATGATCCATGTTAAAACTAACAAATTAATCAAATAAGATGTTATGGCATCCTCGTTCACATTCTATATGATGAAATTATGTGCTTATTAAGACATTTATGGTAGTTTTTTGAAGAGCGATGTTCTTGCTTATAAGGAAATTATACATTCCTGTCTTACTTAAATAGGAGGTTAAAAAGTCTTAAAATACACTATATTTTATGACTGGCAAAATGCTTGATGAATAATACATATTGTGTAGTTATATATTAACTTTATGTAGATTTGTAGCAATTCTGATTGAGTCTTTTGACAAAAAACAGAAAAAGGAAATACGATTTGATTTATGACTACGATGACATGCTTATTCCAATGTCTTTCTAATTAAAGTTTTATGAAAATGAAATATTTTCTTTCCATACAGTTTCATAACATTCAGGTCAGCAAAGCATTTGGATGGCAAACATTCTGTGTTTGGAAGGTACTTTAGCAACTTTTTTTACCATTTGAAGGTAGGGGGGATATAATTTTGGTGTTGTCCCTCCACGGTACTGTCAGTTGGTCTGCAGCCATATTTAAAAAATAGTTAAGAGTATTTATATAAACCTTGGTACAAATGTCTACTGTTACAAGGAAATGCTGCCCTGCTACATTCAGCTTGCCTGCCCCAGTCATACTAGAATTATGGCCCTTTGAACTTGTTCTTCTAATTTATTAAATATAAAAACTTTCACTGAAACTTGTCCTTGGATTGTTATTTTATTTCACACAAATATTCGCCTAATGACTCCAAGAACCTTTTAAATGAAGGTGCTCACTTAAATAATTGAGGCCCCAATGGGGTTACATGTGTGCTGTTTCTTATACCATGCATAAATTATAAAATTAATTGTCTCTCCAAGTTGTGGTTAGAGTTGAATTTAATTTGACACAAATAATTACCAAGTTACCAATATTTTATAAAACTGATGGTCATCACTTAAATAGGACCCTAGTGGGTTTTGGCTAAAATAAATAATGCAGCTATGATCATAAAATTGCATTTCACATTTTGAACTTGTGCAGGTCTGGCTTTTGCCAAAATGTTATCTACTTCCATCTTATTGATAGTACATTGTTTTGCTTAAAACCTGGAAGAAGTTATCACCTTAAGTTTTCTAACAATACTTTTTTCATTGTCCTTTATAAATATAGGGGCCCAGGTGGGGTTTGGCTCTTTCACCTATATGATATAATACAAAAACCTCAAGTAACATTTTTCCTTGAAATAAGTGGTCAGACTTTCATTTAATTTATTACAAATAAAAAAACCTCATTTGCTGAAAGAGAGTTCACCCCTTCATAGAGTTAGCTTGTTTGCAATTTATTTGCTTAGATTTTATGTTCTTATTTCATCTTTCACACAGTCAGCTGTACACAAAATTTATGCTGATAAAAGTTCCTTGTGAAACTCGGCAACTGTACTATATTGAGTTGAAACATTAAACAGTCAAGTGAATAAATGTCATACCGGAATGAAACTATGTTGCCGGTATGAACTGTGACATTGTTTTAATGTGTTAGCTTAGATTTAGGCTGTGTTAATTAAGATAGACCTATCATAGAGTAATGATAATATAATGTAGGTGTAGTTAATCATTTATATAATGTGCAAGTAATACATAGTTTACCAACTTCTTTATCCATCTACATTCCAGGTGGCATTATTAATATATGACATTAACTCCTGCTCAATAGTCATGATAGTTGATTGTGTTATCATGTGGATTGTGGTTTTATTACAGAGTTGTTGGAGGGTTAGAAACACTAGACGGTGTGGAGAAAATAGAAGTGGACAAGAAAGACAGACCTGTGGTAATTATGCACTATTTCTTGCATCATTGTGGTTGTATAGGTCTTATGGTAGCTTTAAGAACTCAGTGAAACAGAAAGAGAGTGTACAACAATGTCAGATAAAATAGACTGTGCTGTCTTTGAAACCAATGAGCTGAATTACATCTCTATAGTACTTCCAAGCATGGTTGACACATAGTACAATTAACAGTTATCGTTTATTTTGACATGCGTTAGAATCACAACCTCTCAATCAAAGGATTAACATAAGACTGTAAGTATTAGATAATGATATCGAATTGAAGAAAGGATCAGCAGATTAATGTTTGATGTTAACATAAACATCTTCAAACACCAATTAATTCTAATTTTGTTATTATTAAAAGTATGATTGATTTATAAAATTAGACCGAACAATGGTTTTGTTTCGTAACATATCACAAACTGTCGCAACTTCGAATTCTGAAATAGGTTAGTGAAAATTGAACAAATTTATTTTGACGAGAATATCAATAAAATGAAGACATCTTATGAAATTGAATCATTTTGATAATAAAAATGCCCGAGACAAATCCGATAGGTCATAGAATTGAACTGTCGCTAAAGGACAGGATTAAAATAATTTGTCAGTCTGAACTGGTTCCAAAACCAACTCTTAAGGTGTGAGTTTTATTTTGAAATTTATTTGACATGATATTGATTGAAAAATCGTTTTCTTGGAGTACAAATGTATCTTATTTTCCCGGAACACGTCCTGATTCAAACTTTATTTGTGAACAGTGTTCTATATTTATAATTTACAATCACTTCTATGCATTAAAAACTAAGGACTTTTCAAACCAAGAAGAACCTTTGATTATCTCTCCCTTTATCAGTCCAAATCACCCCAGACTTCCAAATACCTGAAACTTCCAAAAACCGAACTTTTGTCCAGGTCCTGTTGGTTTTCGGTTTTCGGAAGTTCCACTGTAGTTGTTTTGTGGGGGATCCGGTTTCAGTCAGAGTTCTTTGCAACATCTATGACACTGTTTCTGTCCAGTTAGTTGAAAACACATCTATCTTTATCAAATTTGATAGACACACTGGTAATGAACAGTGGATGACTCTGACTGTTGGCAAGGTCAAAGATCAAGGTCACATTGACCTATAGTATAATAAGACTTTGAGACTGGTTGCTGATAGGATACTCTTACTTAATACTACACTGTTGGGTTTGACAGCTGATGCCTCCCTATTCAGCTTGAAGCTAATAGGTTAAAGTTCAAGGACTTTAGTTAGGTAAATGATTTCATATCAACAATGAGCATTTTCTAGTGGAAAGATAGCATGGACTTGTGAGATAAGTTGATGGCTTACTAAGATTACTGCAGGAATACAGTTTTAATATGTGTTACACTAAAAGTTTGACATCCTGATTTATTCCAGAAAGAAATCAAAATAGAAGGCTGTGCAGTGTTTGTTGACCCATATGAAGAGGTTGATGAGCAAGTAAGAATATTCTCTTTGACTTTGTGCTTTCCTTAGTACCAATAAACCATTTCATTTTCCGGGTCCTGGGTTCAATCCCACAAGTGAGATGATGGTTGTGTCCTTAGACAAGACACATTAATTCCATATTGCCTGGCTCTTTGATCTTGATTCCATCTGGAGTGAGTCTTGAAAGCGATTTACCCATTGACAGTTACTTGCTTCTCAATCGAGAATAAAAAATTATTATAAATTAAATTAACCAGTTAAGTGTTGGACCCTGTTTTCACAGAATAAAAGATGTTGATTTGTCAGACTGTAGCTAAAGCTCACGTCAGACCTAAATTAATTTTTCTTACGTTATATATGCCTAAGAAAACCCCATACCTATTACGATAACATTTATCATTTCAAATTCATACAAATCATATAACTTAACCACTTAGTTTTGAAGATTTGTAGCTTAGTGTGAAATATAGAGATTCCTGGTTAATTGTCAAGACTACTTCATAATGGAAATGTCAGCAGGATTTTTAGTGGCCGGAGAAAGTCAGAAAGTTAGATGAATCAACTAGCTGCATCAAAGCTAAATGAAACAAGTCTTTATTGGAAGACACAGCAGTATTTGTCATATATGAAAAAAGTTTTTTTTCATACTGTATGTCTGTTTTACCTTTTATATCTCAGTTAGCAAAGGAGAGAGAAGAGGAACTGAGTAGACAGATCCAGGCAGAAGCAGAAAAGAAAAAGCCAAAGAGTAGAAAAGAGGAACCCAATCTCACACCTAAAACATTCTCATCAGGAGTTGGAAAATATATCAACCCAAATGTGTTGTAAGTTTGCTACAATACTTTATACTGTAAATTAGATCATTTTCCTGTGATAAGAATTTCCGACTTTGTTTAGAGACAGGCTTGAATGCGAATTTTATATTCATGAAAGGATCATTCTCTAATAGTGAATGTGTAAAAGTGAAATAAATTATTAATCTTTTGAGAGACTTATAAATTAGCAAAGTGGGGAATTAGGGAAAATACCAAAAATTTAGATAATCGCAAATATTATCCAATTTACAGTACTGGATTTAGACCTTTAGCTGTGTATTTAATCAGATTAACCAATTTCTTTGACAATGTAGAAGTTGATAGTATAAACCAAAGTGAAAGCAGGCATCAAAGTGACAGGGTAATGCCTGTACACAATTTTAAGTTCCATCTTGTGTCCAAAAATCAAGTAAAATATGGAAAAAGTCTTGAAGTTTACTTTTACTTCTGTCTTGGACATGTTTTCTATTTGTTAAAACCTTACTTTGGGCAGTTAAAGGCTAACTTGAAAATAAAGCATACATGTACCATCCATACTTGGACTTCATTGCTTAATTTGGCATAGATCTAGTTTAGAAATTATTTTTGTTGTTGCAGAAAAAGACAGAGTACGGATATCACAGAATCAGGACCTGAAACATCAAAGAAAAAAGTGAAAGCAAAATCTGGTTTTGCAGACTTTAGTTCTTGGTGAAAAGACATCATTGAAACAAACATATTCGTGACAAGAACTTTATGTAATGCAACAAATGTATATAATTATGTGTACATAAATCATCACTTGATATCGTAATGTAAGTAATGAGTAATAAAAGTAATAAAATTTATTGGTGCATTTCTTTCCAGTGTTTTTAACTGACTAAATGTTAAGTGTGACTGAATGAAAATGTTTTAGAAAGTCTTGAGTATGCAGACAGCCTTTGTTACCTAAGTTTTGCCTGTTTGATGATTAGGTTGCCTTTCATTATTAAATACTAAGTATTACTTACCAGATATAGACTGAGGTTCTTGTAGGTTTATCCTCTGTCTGCATGTTCATGCCCAGAAGATATTAGTTGGGATGAGATTGTTTCAAATAATTTGCATTATTAGGTTAATGAGTACAAATTTGGGGTTAAACTTTGCATAATGGGGTTAGCAAGGATCACAGGAAAAGCATAATAAATAGAATAATTTGTACAACACATACATGTAGGTGTCATTAATGAGAACGGTCACCCTGGTGACAGCAAAGAAGGAAGCTGTTTTTTTGAGCTGCTCTTTCCTACCATACAACTTCTCCATGGTGTTAGTCTGGCCACACTTCTTTCTTCACTGATCATACAGGGAACATGTCTGAAGTAAACGCTCTGGCGTGTGGTCTAAAAGTATTTTGGTGATGAGGACAGCTTCAATTTTTAATACACAATGAGCCTGTTGTTTCCATGTGCAGAGCCTGAATAGAATGACTTGTACCCGTCTGTCTAGTACACAGTAGTTATCTTTCTGTGGCTGCGTTCTTGTAAGAGTCGTACAGCTTTTATTCATAAGTGACTGTTGAGATGCTGATGGCGTCTAGCTCCTTGTTACGTGTATATTAATAATCATAAAAAGAACTTTATTTATCGTGGGTGCAAAGTTTTGTGTAGCCCAATCTTCCTTCCCTGTGGCCCTCTGATAGTTACAGGTACATTTTCAAACCATACATCAATTAATTAAGATTTTCATGTAAGCAACAAGACAAGGTGAGCTTGATGTCCATGGTCTGTGTGTCGTCCGTCCGCCATCTTGATTTTGCATTAGAAGGTACATTTTTAACTGGATCTTCAAGAAACCTGGTCAGAATAAATCCTAGGTACAAAGTTTATTGGGATGTGAATTGTGCACCAGGGTTTTAGTCTTGATATTGGACCAGAGCACCACAGTTTCTGCCCTTGATTTAGTCAAATTCGGCTCCTTTACTCAGTTACCAAACTTCTTACAAAAGGTTTCGTTCATAAACAGTTACCATTTATTCCGGTACTCTTCAGTCACTTGTGTTTTTAAAAGAAAATTTATCAATATGTGGTGAACGTTTCCCCGGAACACGTGACTTACACGTTCTCCTCGGCTTTTATAGTTGCATTCAAATAACCTAAAACTGCATTCACGGTAAAGTTTATTTGAAAATCTGGCTTGTTTTCTATACTCTCTCTTTCTTGGGAGTGATCATGAAAATTCTCCACAGAATAGGCAGATATTACGTCTGGTCTGATTTTCAAACAATGAAATACGACAAGCACTTCTAATGCAAACTACTAGGTAACAATAACGATGCACTTAAGTTCACTTGTTTCACTGACTCAAAAATCATGAGTATCCGAGAAGAACATTCTTAAAATGATTACATCGGTTGTATCACAGCCCAATAATATGAGAGTTTGAGATACAGTCTTATCTTTTTTCACTAGTTTAGAATTATAACGTATGATATAATCTTGCAACCTTTTTACTATTGAGCATTCTGTAGGATCTTTGAAATCGTTTATGTCATGAAGTCTCTTGATTGCGTGAAATGAAGAAGAACTTTATCAGACCTACATCTGTCAATTAAGTGAGGCAAATACCAGTACATTCCTACATAACTGTATGGATGAAGCTGGTCTGTTTTTCACAAATGTTGTCAGACGCTTTCACTTCACCAGCATATTTATTTACTGTACTGTATGTTCTCGATGATACAATATAAAATCTGCTAATTTTACAGATCTCATTGCATCCGGGTATATATACAAATGTGTTTAGACCAACACCTGTCAAATATAACAGATAATTAAAAAAACTTTGTTTGATCTAAGTTAAAATAACATGACAATTGTCTCTAAAACATATACCAATGAAGAAAATGGTTCGTTCGCATTTAAAACAACAGTGTTGCCTTTCCCGTGTAAAACAGCACCTGTGCATGGTAAAACACATACATCTACTATTGAATGATAATACTCTTTAATTACATTCAGTAGCCGAACCCGCTTCACGTTTCCACCCAGGAGCAGTCAGAGTCCCGTGGCAGGGAATCCGTTTCTAATTTGCACAGACGTTTTAATATGCAGTTTGGCGGTGGAACGATCCAGTTATTTTCTGAATGCCAATTTAGATCAAAACTATTGACTGCCTCTGTATCTGGGACCCAAAATCAAGAACTAAACCTTGCAAATTTTGTGTTATAATGCGTGGCAAAACGCTCTATTTTGTGAGATCCCATTTTTGTTGAAATGCGAAAAAAAACGTGACCACTGATTGACCAATCATCAAAATCGCAACATGTGCTGAAATAATCAGCTTTGCTGTTCATATTTCTTTGAATCCAGTCTGTAATAAAAGCAAAAAGATTTTCAGTCAAATGAATCTTCCGATTGTGCTAAACACCTAAACAAGAAATCATATCAGTTTCTTGACGTGTTAAGCACAAACGGGAGAGTACCTGTAATTGAGACCTGTGTTGTTCTAAATGATAATTTTATGTTGCCATAATGACATGCTACATTTTACATTTACAGCTAAACGGCTTTCAGTTTCATTATTTTCTAATATTTTTCATAGATATACTTTTGTGTTTTGGACATTATTTTGATCATGTGATTCCCGATCTCGAGAAGTGTAACTGAAAATTCTTTCTAATAAATGCAATGTCCTAAATGAATTCTATATACGGCTTCTAATTCGCACTATGTTGGACTTCTGACTTTCTCGTCCAAACCCTGTGGACTTCAAACTTACCCGAAAGATTGTTTCTATGTGTATCTGTTTCGTATGTTCCTGACCTGTTTAAACTGTCTTTACTATATAAATATGACAACATTTCGAAACAATTTTCTTTCGCGGATTCACTTTCTTACATACCATAGCATGGAAACGAATTAATGTCTGACAACTCTCGCTCGTAAACTCACATATATCTGTTGAAAGTTACTGGTGACTTGATACATGATCTACTTGTGGTAAATTTACCAAAACGAAACTGCTCCCTATGAATGATGAGACTTAGATACGACCCCTTGTTCTGAACGGCTCGCTTCCGGGAGCCGTATCTTAGATACGCTCTCTTCCGAGTGCCGAACATAAAATACGCTCACTTCCAGGAGCTGACAATTTTTCAGACAATGTCTCACTATCTGATTTATTTGCATGTTCAGAATATTTAAAACTACTTTGTTGTTTTCTTCTGTATCATACCGTCTGACTGTACACTGCTCACATACTCTATCATACTAAACTCTATTTACGGCACTTGCGTCCAAATATTTACAAAAACGCATCTACAGGCTCGATTGTTCTAAAACAGTCGTGTTCAAATAGCCAGGGCGTTTCTTTGCAAATAGACGAACTCGGACACGGCTTAATTGCGAATTCTATGGAAGCCTTGGAGGGCCACTTTTGAGTTTCGACTTACGGGTGTTTTTGACTTTTAAGTTATGACTTTCAACTTTTGACTTTTGACTTATGACTGCTACTTTCAGACACTTTTAAGAGGAATGGTCTGCATAAAAGCTAATGATCTGCTGTGACAATATAAACTGGGATTCGAACCTGTATTAAGGTTTTAAATGATGTTTGTGCGTAGCACTGTAAACTTGTTTGCTGTAAATAAATGAACTAAGTTACTTTTTGTCTTTGTCATTTATTTTAGTATCAATGAGCCGTGACGGCGCGTCAGGAGGCGACCTTGGGAGCCTCCCAGTGAGCGGCGACGCAACTCTCGGCTCGGGAGGCCTTGTGGGTGTCCTCTTTCTTTAATAATAATAATAATAATAATAATAATAATAATAATCTCTTTATTTAAAGAAGCTAGCTCATTAGCATAATGTACATAAAGCAACATATTTCTTATCTACCATGAGACCTTCTTTTTAACAATGATAATATACAATTGAGAATTTTCTTTAAGCGGGGGTTGGGGACTTGCCCCCAGGCGTCAAGCCAACTATGAAGGAACTGTAAAAAAATTGATTTTTTTGTTGCTATGGTAACATTTTTAAAAATTACTTTTTATGTTTTTATGTATCTATATGTTAATATCACAAGGTATACCGAAGGAAATTAAAGTGCTGTAATATGTATAAGTATATTGTTATATTGTTGGGTCCTCAGTAGCAGGTTCCTAGTATTACCTGAACCTGCCGCTGGAGGTCCTCAGTGAGGACCGTGTATAGGGTTAGGGTTAGGGTTAGGGTTAGGATTAGGGTTTCTTTTTTCATAAGTGATAAGTAATAAGTCAAAAGTGATAAGTAATAAGTCAAAAGTAATAACTCAAAAGTCAAAAGTCAAAAGTAATAAGTCATAAATCATAAGTAATAAGTCAAAAGTCAAAACAAAAAGCGTGTTAAAACCGTTTTATTTTGTTACTATTGACACAAATGATGTAACTTGTATATATATATATTGATTTTATTAAAATCTTTTAAAAGAAATTGTATTTATTGAGTGTTGACGTGTTTATATTGTTTTAATAAAAACGCCAAAGAGGCAATACAGTAGTTCTAGTCATAAGTCAAAAGTACGGCGTACAAAAGTCATAAGTCAAAAGTAAAAAAACACCCGCAAGTCGAAACTCAAAAGTGGCCCTCCAAGGCTTCCATAGAATTCCAACTAGCCCTGTCTTGGATAAGTAAAACTGCCTAGTCTTGATGCTAACATTATTGCCAATAGGTGTGACGACGGCAGAAGCTAAACCTTTTACATGCACTAGATCTAAATAATATGTTTTTTCCCGAAGAGCTAAAATCTGATGTTCATACGGGATATGTTATTACGACTAAAAAGCTTCCGTTCTATTAAACTGTAACGCACATGCCAAAAAAATTCCGTAGTCCCACACTATTACAAGTAAAAGAAGTCACGTGACATTAATGACATGTACAAAATTACCATATTTGGTTGTATGCTTCAGTTAGATCGGATGCCTCCGCTTGTGAGCTACTTTTATGAATAGTGACCTTGCACGTGCAACACGAACATTAGCAATTCTATCAAGATTGGAAAAATAAGAAACAAGCGAACATGGATTGAATTTTTGCACCAATTAAGGTAAGGAAACATTTAATATAATAATAATAATATGTATAGCAGTGTGAATAATCGAAGGACAGAGAAAGACAGCAAACTTTGACATGCGGATGGCGCTGATGTCATATGTCAGGGTAGGCATCGGCATGTTTTTATTCATTATAATTAAAACTAAGTTACCAACATTTTTCATCACAATATTTGACGTTTACTGCATTTAGTATCTCAAAAACATCATGTAATGTCTTGGAATGTTGATAACATCAGAGTTTTAGAATTGTTTCTCTATTCGCAATATCAGAGATAATGCTCCTCAGTACCAACTTAGTTTTTGTTACATAAGCTGCATATCCAGATACAGAGACCTAAGGTTTGCAGTTCTAAACAGAAAGAGATTAAGATAATCTTTCTCTTCAAGTTTACATTAATAATTTAATATGGTCCAAGTAGTGTAGTTTCATTAAAACTGGAATAAATCATTATCTTGTTTGAGCGCTTTTTTAGCCTGTGCATACCCACTGTATGCAAACAACATAAAATTATGTACGATTACCAAGGGCTAAAATCCGTGTAATTGGTACGATAGATAAAAGTTATTATGTAGGTGATCACGTTAGTTTTGATTTCAACGGATTAACCATTGTTTAGTGAGATGTATTCTCCAGTAACTTCCTAACTGTAATCCTTAACATGAATTGTACCAACTTTATTCTTTATGCAGACATACAGTGTAATAGAAGATGTCAGAAGACCAGGAGGAGCTGAAATTTCAAGTGCGGACCAAAGGTAAATGTGCGTTTTAAATATAGCAGCAAATTTAATGTCAGAATCAGACATCGTCTATGTAAAGCAGGAATTTCCCGCGCTATTTTCAAATATAAGTAACAGGGGACTCTTATCCCTGCTTGTTGCTTCACCTGAGCACGAGATTGTTAGATTACCGTTCGTCCATTAAAGTTTGCTTTAAACAACAACAGGGTCAATTTCAACCAAACGTCACAGGAATGTTCCTTTAGTGGATCCATGCAAAAAGGAAAAAAAAACTTGAGTTCGAATGAATTTTACAGAAATGTTCCTTGGATATCACTCAGTGTTCAAAGGCAGTATCCTGAGATTCATTCTTTTACCGCATTATGTGTTTGTTCTGCACATTGAGGCATGGTTTTCTGTCTGTAACGATCTCTTTACTTGTTGCATTTCAAAAGGTATTATCTTTGTTTAGTTGATACTAAACCTCGTCTGCAGCCGTTGGAGTATTAACTCTTCTGTAACTGAATCAGGTCGCTGGTGGGTTTTGTGCTTTATAAAGATAAAAAAGCCTCATTCAACGTCGACAATAATTAAGAGACAACATTAGCCGCAAAGATATTGTGCGACAAACAGTCACAAGTAATAAATACTTTACTTTTGACAGTTTGAGTGTATTTTAATACAGATATTCAAATCTTAATGTTTTAAAATTGAAAGAAGAGATTGTTTAGCCTAAGAATGACAAAAGTGTGGCGGTTTTGACTGATTGGAATTATTCGATCATTTTAGTGTTTTATTAGATAAAATCTGCTAAGTAGATGAAAATTTTTGGGAAAAATTGGTGACGTTTGAAACTCTCCCAGTGCAAACTTTAATCTAAGAAGTCAGTAAGAGTAATACTTAAAGAGTAGCTTTATTTGCCTTCAAATGGAAAAGAATGTACATGCAAAGTCTCATTATAGCCCCGCAGCAACGAAGTTGTAAGGGCGGTCTTGTCCGTCTGTCCGTCCGTAATCCTTGATAACGCTATACAGGTCACAATTTTCATTTGACTTTCATGAAACTTGCTGATAAGGATCCTTGCAACCTGTAGATGATCCATATTGTTTAAGGGGTCAGTGCGTCAACGGTCAAGGTCACAGTGATCTCCGTTAGCTTTTCTTTGATAGCACACTACAGGTTACAGTTTTCATTTGACTTTCATGAAATTTGGTCAGAAGGTTACATGCAACCTGTCGATGATCCCTATTAGGAGGAGGGTCAATTGGTCAAGGTCAATGTCACAGTGACCCCTGTTAGCTTGAAAATGCAAAAATATTTACAAACCTTACTGAGAACAGTCCAGTCAGTCCAGTAGTGCGATACTGGCCCTTTTGTGCCTCCTGTTTTTCCATACGGTGTACATAGAGAATTATAAGAGCGCTTCATCTCCAAAATCAATGGCAATAATTGAATGGAACTTAACATGAGTGATTGGTACCAAGCCTAGTTGCGCATGCTCTCGGCAGTTGTCATTCGGATAATTTTTCAAATAGTTATAACCCTTTGTTTTTGTTCAATATAGTATACAAAGAGACTTTTGTGCGCGCTTCATCTCTAAAACCCCTGACCATATTGAATGAAACTTCACAGGAATGGTTGGTACCAAACCTAGTTGTGCAAGCTGTCGACAGGTTTTGTTCAGATTATTTTTCATAGAGTTATGGGCCTTTGTTTTTATGCCACCAAAGGTAAGCATATTAAAATCGCACCGTCCATCCGTCAGTGTCCTTCCTTCTATCTTTTTTCGTGTCCGATCTCTAACTTTGTCAAGCAACGAATGATTTTAAAATAAATTGGCACAAATGTTCATCAGATCAATCCGACGTGTCGTACCTGCCACAAAGGTCAAATTCACACTTAATAAATATTAATAGAATCCTGTATATATGCAACATTCGTGTCCGGACTGTAATTTGGTCATGTAACGAAAGATTGAAAAATAACTTGGGACAAATGTTCATCACATCAAGACAAGGTGTCACGTGCAAGAATCACGACCCTGCCCCCAAGGCCAAGAGTTTAAACACTAAGTGTTTAAAGGGGTTATTGAATCCTGAAGGATTTTAAAATGACATGTCACGTCAAAATCCCGCGTACTTACCTTAAAGGTCAGTGTCAGACTTAAAGGTCAGACAATTTAGAATCCTGTTTAAATGCACATGTTCATGTCTGGATTGTAACTCCGTTATACATTGAAGGATTTTAATATGAAGAGGAACAAATGTTCAGTACATAGAGATAAAATGTCGTGCACAAGTACCGGGTCCATACCTTGAATGAAAGTCACAGGGGCATTCGTCACTATGAGGGACATATCTTGTTTTTCAGTACAGTGTACATAGATTATGTTTGTGCTCGCTTCGACCTTATGCCATAATTCATAATTGAATGAAACTTCACACGAGTTGGTACCAAGCCTAGTTCTGTTATAATATAGTCATAATGCTTTCCCATTCAATGCCTTACTGAGTATAGTATTGTGAAAGCATTGTGCGGGGGTATTCATGACATTCAGAGATAGTTCTTGTTTTCTCGGACTGCTCATAATGTAACCCACTAAGTTTTATTTTCTGTGTATAATGTTATTTCAGAGACATTCTTGAAGATGCGAGTACTCCTCTGGACTATTCAACAAAAAATTCCAGTTGTCCATCACGAGGGACATCTCATCGTTATTTACCCGTTGCAGAAAAGAAACACATGCACATTGTTCCGTTCAGAAAGTAAGTTTTTTTTTCAACACGTAAACATTGAACGGTTTTGTCGAGCACCCAAGCGGTGGGTCGACATAGTTGTCGCTTTGGCTGTTTGGTGTATATGCTTCCGTCCATCCGGATGAGCACCGGAATGCATTGAAAGCTCTTGAATTAAATTCGCATAATTTTTCAAAACAGTTTATTATGTCATGTGCAAAACCATGCATGTCTGTAGCTGAAAGTTTAAGGTCACACTGAGAGACCTTGTGTTGACTGTAACTTACTCATACACGGAAGAATTTTGAATTGATGTGGTTGTTCACCACAATAGGATGGTGTGTTAAGAGCAAGACTCCATAACTCAAAGAATTAATGATGATGAAAGTATTCTTAAATCAAGGGCCATAACTAAAGCATTCATCTGATCAAGACCATTATCGAACCATTATGTGTAAATATTAATTAATATTATAGAAGAAACGAAGGTATTGAAGTGTAAACATAGTTGAATATAGCATTGTTTTGTTAAATTAGGGACAGTAACTGTGGACGTTTTGGTCAATCTCATAAGCGAATTCTTCCATCTATATAGACATACACATTCTATTCAAAATATGATTAGGATCGGTGACGAAATGTCTAGGTTCTAAGGTGTAAACAAACCAAATGTTGACAGACGACGACGACGACGACGGACATCAGGCGATCACAAAATCATACTATGAGTTGTTGAAAGTTGTCTGACGCAATGTGTTACAGACCGATTTTCCAGCATTAGTACAATCAACGGAAATTGTTGTTGCATGTGGTTGAATGCGTTTAACTCTCGTTTCAACCGTATTTTGATCAATTTTACAGGGAGGCAATTTACCTAACCACCGTTCCTGCGAAGAATCAGTACCA
>JAFMSR010001637.1:0-26056 GCA_022818135.1 Saxidomus purpurata
ACACTGTCAAGGTTTTTTAAAAAAAAATTAAGGCCCTTTATTGACTTAATAAAGACTGAACAGTTTGAGATAAATTATCACTTTGAAAGTTGGAATACTTGTTTACCATTTTGATTCCCAAATGTAGGCAGGAGAAGGTAACTCTGACAAGGATTTCATTTTAATTATGGCTCTTTTAGCAAGAGAAGATAACTCTGCGCAAATGTTTTTTTATTTGTACTTTTACTTGAATTCCTAGTGTAACGTGCACCGAGCGGATCTAATAAAACTATTACTCTTACAGTATATATATATATATAAATTTCCGCGAGGCTTCTTCGCCTTATGATTGTTTAATTCGTGACCAATGATTGAATAAAATGATTAATATAAAAGAACTGAAATTATGCTGAATTAGATTAAAATTATCTGGTCTAAATACTTAATTTTGCCTTAGGCACTCATGCCTATTGATTTGCTACAATAATTTATGCTGCCACCACTGATTTTCTTAACAATCAGATTTAACTTATTGGGTCTCCGTCCTACAAACTGTCTTTCTTAAAATACGATCTTTTCTAAAGGGGTACTTTCACTTTTCCCTTATTCACTATACTATTCTAAAGTTTACTACGACTGAACCAGTCACTTCTAAGACGCAATGCACTTCAAGAAGAAGACCGGAACAGACTATATTATTGAGTGTTTCCTACTCAGATGAAGTGGTCTCTGTCCTTTAGACCCTAGTCTCCGTCTCTAGCTATCGCAACTTGTTGAAGTCTGCGTTTCGATCTACTACTTTACTGACACAACCATTCAACAGCACAATGCACTCATGGAAGTAAAGGTGATGAGCAATAGGTATAACGTCTTAGGTTATTTCAACTGCCTTTTCTCTCGGAGAGAACCACAAGACCAACTAAATCCTGCAACTGCACATCTATTTATGCTATCAAACAACAGCGCCCTCTTGCGTCAGCATTTCATTGGCTGTTTACCTTAAGCTTATCTAATGAGCGTCTAATTTCTCTTACCTCATATAGCGTCTAATGATCATGATCCAACTGTACTTTATACAAATTAAAGTAAACTTACCGATCACCTTTTACGATTCTAATTCAACAATTAAATGGATAAAACCCAATTCCTTTATCAAAACAAAAACCATTACTTACACAAATTCTTGAAAACTTTCGTCTGTGAAGAATTAACCATTGAACAAATGGCGTTACAAAAACAAAGGGGAATAACTCTGCATCTATCCGTATACGTTCCGTAAATTCCGTCACACTAGTAAAAGTTTTGTGTGCAACCCATAATACATCAACCACTTGAAGTATCAGCTTAAACTTTGCTGTAATATTCAGTGATATAAAACAATTATGTTCTTGTTTTGCCTTTTACTGCCAATGTTATGTTTAAGAAATGTCGAGCGCGCTGTCCTACCGACAGCTATTGTCATATTGAGCAAGCTACACATTTTACATTAAGTGATTTTATGGGATGAATACAAATCCACTAATCGAAACTAACGCCCCTTATTATTTATTATGCAATAAGTCAACTCATCGGAAACAAGTCGTTATGAAATTTAGAACATATCACAAACATTACATTTCCAAAATGACTGCAAACTTTTAAGCAATTTCGACATCAAATCTTTGTTTAACTATCGATTCTATGACATGACCATACAAAATGAAATTCACAAAATATTGTATTTATCTGTTGACTAAGATATAACAAAAATAACCGATTTTCAACCCTCTAATACAGTATCACATAATGTTACTTTTAAGATAATAAGTTCATAAAAACAGTATGATAATTTATCAAATTACAAATTCAACAATTATTTTCACGAAGTAACTGAATAGGGCTCCTCCATTAGTGCGCGTAACTGCGCTATTCTGTAATGATACATGTAATATTTAAACATATACTGCGCATTTTGACACAAGGAAAGTTCGAATAACGCATCTCGCAATTTTAACGCCACTTATTTGAAATTGAATTTTGAGTCAATACAACATTATGATACTTTCTACAGTATCTCTTGAGAATTCAAAGGATGTAAAACACTTAATTGGTTATGAAATTATGGACAAAATTATTAGAAAGTTTAATTTATTCTACAAATATCGTTTTCGCACAGATGAACAGACAGTAAGCCAAAAATAAATTTGATTTGTCATTTCATATCAAATTGGAAAAATATAAGATGGATACTAATCACCTGGGGTAGTAAATTGAAAACATTCACTTGAAAATACGAAAATACGTGGATTTTTGTTTTGTAAAAGCGTACAAAAGCGAAAGGTAAATGTCACAAATTCTTGTTGTTGCGCGAAGCTTTCTAAAATACATATCGACCTCGCCGTATCATGATTTGACATTCCCTATTTTATACAAAGCCGTTTACGACCCGTTGGTTTAATGATTTCGCAAATATCTTTTCGGAAATAAAGAAAAACGCGACCTCATTCCAAACAATTTTGACGTGTTTAAATGTGCCAGAGAGGACAGATACGATTAAACGTGGCACATCCTAATGTATGCGTCAAAATAATTATGTATTCGGGTTAAACAATTGGTTCACCAGGAACTTCTATTCATGAAGAAAACGTGCGAAAATCACTATACTGTGATTCTCAAAAGATATTTCCCATTTTCAAGCCTACGTCAGTTTAATGATGACTCAAACGCAGTTGGATGATGACGTGTGCGATTGAGTTTGGGGGATTTTAGAGAACTTCAGTATTTAGAAAATGAGATGACTTGAAGTTAAAGGTCCATTACTAAGGAAAGCGAAAATTCAAATATACTTAAAAAAAACACAGAAATATGTTATTTTGAATAAAAAATGAAAGTTGGTATGTAGAAATTCTAAATAAATCACAGTACATGTACAATTATTTTTCTATGCATTATGAAGAAAGTCAAAAAGACCTGGGTAGTCATTTTGTCGATTTACTGAGATTTCAACATAATACACATACTTTTCTTTGTGTTCCAAACACTTTCTGTAAATTTTAACCTGCCAATCTTCATTATTTAGTGTCTTGCATAAGGTAATGTACTTGCCATTGAAATAACTGTCACTTAATTTTTGCTTAGTATTGGACCTTTAAAATGAGTTAACATCCTTATGTAATGTAATACAAGTAATTGACCTGTACTTTTATACATGAACAGCTGAAAGGTATTCACGAAAGTACTGAAATACCACGGTAATGTGTTTACAAAACGTTGTAGTATTTTCAAACTTATATCTTTTAAGAGGGCAAGCTGATTCATTTAAATTATGGTTTAATCACACACCTTATTTGCTAAACGTTTCTTTTCATTTGCGTCAGTGCATGAAACATAATTCATAAACGATCAAATTACTGGTATTGTCATAAAGAAAGATGTCATATCTAAACTGAGCCGCCACGATTTAGTAAGGTTGCGAAATGACTTCCTCCTCTCATATTAGTTTTTTTAAGAGCCTTCTGTTAGCTGTTGGGGGAGCTGGCCTCGCCGAAGATTCGGTACGCACGTATTTATACATATAAAACGTGTATGCACGTACAGGCTGTGCACGTGCTCTCTCAATAATACTTATACGTACCTATGGAATAATTATATGTCAACTCAAACCGATACAATTTTCCCATTTCGCTCGCTCTTCGCTCTTTTTAAAATAAAAAATTGTATCATATATTCCATTTCCACTCAAAACAAAACAAATACCCTATATGTTAGTCTATTTGAAATAAAATAGCAAATACGCAAAGGGAGTAGAGATGTAAATAGGCATTTTGTTGTGCGAGTGTATTTAAACTTTTACGTAAACCAACATAATTTACGTCATTTGCTTATTTGTTAAGTTAATAATGAATCACTTACAACCTAAATCCGTCAACGTTGAGTCTTTATTGATATTGTCTGAATTGAATTTTGTGAATAAGTTTCTATTCACATCCATATAAAGAATGATGTTTAAGTTGTTCTAGTATTAGGAAACTACACTACTTTGTCACATGCAGGATATTGGCTTATTACTGACTTAAGTAGCCAGGAGGAGCATTGTCGAAACTATCTCCATTTTGTATTGCAGATTGCAGTTAACATTTCAACCTAGTATTCGTGACATGCCGACATTAAAAAAAGGATAAGCATTGATACTCTGCTTAAAGGTAAGTGAAATATAACATTGAAAAGCAATCAAATTTCGTAGTATATAAATATAATTTCCCGACGTCATAGTGTTTTTTTATTATACCACTATTGACATTTTCTATGATATACGCACATAAGGATTTATACAAATATATCACGCTAGTCGTCCGGAACTATTTTTGGGGTTTCGAAATTCGGTCTTGCATTTTTTCACATTATATTTACGAGTGCGCATGCGTAAATACGCCTGACTTGGCATTCTTATGAAGAAAGTCAGGTGATGTACACATTGTAGTAAAATTGACTATAGTTCAGGTGTCGCCTGCTATATCAGTAGCAACAAAAAAGCTAAGACAAACTGTTTAATGGGGAGTATTACTCGGACAAAATAACCTGATCCTCCTGACCTCTATTAGCATCACTTCACGGTCGACTTACTGGCTATATTTATCTTCGGCTTTTATTTTACGAATATACACGAGAACACTTATATTAAATGATTGAAAAATATCGTTCAGACCGAAGCATAATATCAATCAGGCATATAGCTCAGTTGGTAGCGAGGTTTGTTTTTCTTCAATATAACTTATATTACTCATATTTTTACATTTTACTCGTGCATTCCGTTTACATACCATATAAAATCAATTAAAATACAAATTCAAAAACATGAATCACTTAACGTGATTCGAACCCTGTATTTTTTATGATTTCTATTCACTTGATCTGCACTTTGCACGCTAACCATTTGTCTACGACTAACAATACCAATAGGTGTGTATATCAAGGGAAGCGACTTCATGTAAGCACAGTCAATAGATCCAACTCAGTTGAACTTTTCCTAACATTATTGTGTAAATTAACGTTTAAGAATGGAAACTGATTTTATTTTTGAGAGATGTACCGGATTATATTCCACGATTTGTCGCTCTGATGCTTCGTAATTAATCATACAGTCCTTCGGCATACATGATTTGATTTCTCTGTATCTGAACTCCATATCGATCTATATGTTCTGATTTATCACTCAAAGGTAAAATCTATTTACTAAATATACCCATTCATTTATTGTTGGTTGTACATAAGCGTATAAGGCTTATCACTTGTATCTATATGCACGTCTACAGTAAGTGGAAACGTTTTACCTACAAATATATTCTATTAAGTGTATCGACTTCCTTGTTGCAAACAATGATCACTTTACGCTTCCATACAAAACTGTTATTCTGAACGTGTAATGCAGCACTAAAGCAAAAACGATACCGGCCCTTGTAATATGTCGACGTCCTTAATTTTAATGTGTAGCGGTTTACTTAGACTCGTCATTCAAAGCGTTTTGATCTTCACCAAAACACGTATCATTTAGGACTTCAACACTGTCAGTTAACATGCATAACAAACATGGGCTGAATAGAGGATTTCATCGTTAAATTAAACCAGTTTTCTTTATAGTTCCGGAATGTTTCTAGTGTACTTAAAATCTTATAAAAACTAATCCTTCCTGACAATCTTCACCGTTACTTTAGGAATGTTAACAAAGGCTTTTTTCAATTTCTTTTCCAGATTTATTTGGGCCAGATAGAGGAAATTTCAAACATGGTGCCCAACAAGGATATCGCAATCTGGTTTCTGGCTTTACTGGCGATCACAGTATACTGTTCAGGTTTATACCATTTGCATTTTTCTCTCTTTTACATTTGATACATTCAAAAATGACATCGTTAATGTTCTATTTTATTTATATTAACAAAGTCTCCTGCTGAATATGGCAACATTTATGAAGACAAAATTTGGTATAGGGTTTTTATTTCATCTGGGTAAAATGAAAAGTTATAGGACTTGGAAGAAAGGACTTCTTGATGTATCTTTTCTGATTACATATGGAAAAAAGTGATTACATGAACAAGATTAAATCGCAGTCTGATTACTATTCGGTATAATTTTGTGTATAAATTATGTTGGGAAAATGGCCTTTACCAAGCATGAGGTCTCATTTTAAGGAATCATCTTTATTTTAAAACTTAGGGTATAATATACTTGGAAGTTGATTATCTGGGCCTCATTCCTGAAGTAATAAATTTTCTTCAAGCAGTTCTGGTTAGGTATATATAGATTATTAATGTTACCATTTCTATTAAAATTCTGACCACTGATTTCAAAAAAATAAGAAATAGGTTATATGGGGAAAGCAGTCTCACCTCACTAGGAGCCTCATTCGCTCACCTGACAACGAAGAGGCCATGGTGAGCTTCTAGGATCGTTGAATGTCCGGCGTTTGTTTACACTCTAGCATCTTCATTTTTCAAACAATCATAATGAAACTTGAACACAATGTATATGGACACAAGACCTTGGATGTGTTCGATTACGGTCTTCTAGAGTTGTGGCCCTTGATTAAACAAAAAATGCAACATTTAACTGTTTTTACACTCTAGCGCCTTAATTTCTTGGTTTATCATAATCAGTGTTGGAATTTTCCTTGCTTGAAGCTCTACCAAATTGTTAAAAGAATTCCCTTCCATATAGAACTCTGGTTGCCATAGCAACAAATAGGAAAAACGTTTAAAATCTTCTTCTCTGACACCACAAGACATAAAGCTTAAATATTTAGCATGTACCATTGCCTAGTGTACATTTACCAAGATCATTTAAAATATGATCCCCGAGGTCAAAATTGACTCCGCCCGGTGGGTCACTTGATTTCAGATAGGAAAGTAAAGGAAACACTCTACAAGTCTTCTTCTCTGGAGCCGCAAGGCCTAAAGGTTGCTAAAATATTGTCCCCGAGGTCAGAAATTACCATACCAAGGATGTCACTGATTTTCATATAGTCTTATATAGAAAAAACAAGCTTCCAGTGAAATCCAAGAGCAACCGCCGAGTTACCAAGCAACAACTGACTTCCTTAGCAACCAGTGACTTCCTTCGCAACCAGTGACTTCTTAAGTTGCCAGTGACGTTCCTTAGCAATCAGTGACTTCCCTTTGACCAACTGACTTCTTTAGCAACCAATGACTTCCTTAGCAACCAGTGACTTCCTTAGCAACAAATGACTTCCCCTAGCAACCAGTGACTTCCCATTTGAACAACTGACGACTTCCTTTAGCAAACCAATGACTTTCCATAGCAAAAAGTGATATCCTTAGCAACAATTGACTTCCTTAACAACAATTTAGTTCCCGAGCAACCAGTTACTTCCGCTGGTAATCAGTGTATTCCGTAGCAACCAGTGACTTACTAAGCAACCAGTGACCTCCCCTAGCAACAAGTGACTTCTTTTAGCAGCAATTTAGTTCCCTAGCAACCAGTGACTTCCCCTGGCAACCAGTGTCTTCCTTAGCAAACATTGACTTTTCCTAGCAACATTTTTGTCCCCTAGCAACCAATGACTTACCCTAGAAAGCAATGACTTTCTAGCAACAAGCGACTTCCAAAGCAACTTTAAGCATCATCTTGCCACCAGTGACTTCCTTAGCAACTATTGACATCCTTAGCAACTAGCAAGAGTTGTGTTTTGCAATCACGAACTTTCCAGTACTGACCAGAGATTCCCTTAGAAAACAGTGACTTTCACTACGTTATTTAAGTGCACTGGTACTCAGGTGAGCGATATAAGGTCATTAAGCTCAATACACAACTGTTAGGTGATTATTTGTACCACTGTTTCTCATAGAAAATAGACTTTAGAATTTCCACAAGAATTCTTAAGATTTTATACATAATATATGAGAAAAGAGCTGCATTTCATTAAAGGTCTCATTTCTAAATACTTTCGATTGTTAAGAGACGAAAAAGTTAATTACTTTATATCATTATCAAATTCTGACAAACCTTTAAAGAAAAAAAAAAGATCATTTAAATATTTGAGCTAATTACAGTTTTAAAACCGGTTTGAGAGAAACAGAATTTTAATGTTTTTATATTAAATATATAAGAAAAATGACCAGTTAAGGGGCAATGATTCTGGAGTTACTAAGACAATTGGGACAAAGTCAATTGGGTACGTAGAGACGGACAACGTTAAAACAGTATCCACGAAGCTGATTACTTTGACAGACGGCTCTTGTAAGACTTCAATCAATTAGAGAAAATGTACAGTTTTCTAAAATTCTTTAACACGTATAAGTTCAATTTTTACGCAAATCAGATGACTGAAACTAAAACTTCTGGATATGAAGTTTCATTTCAATTTTTGTTTCAGAAACTACGTTACTAATGTCAGATTACTTTGGTTTCAAAAATTGAATATTTCTAAGGATTTCTCATATGCGTGTTTGTAGTAATTATGAAATAAAATTTGTTTTCTCTCTTCTTTGTGACTTCAGTGAAAAGGTTATGGAACTACACAGTATTTCGTTTAATAAGCTTGGTCTGATGACGTCATGCTCTTCAATGTAGTACATGTACCTTGACAACTGTTTAAAATTTGTCTTATACGGCTTAAAACCGCAACTGTCATATAAAAGGAAGAAATTGCCGCCTGTGCTGTTTTTAAATAAAATATATGCATGTTTCACATCATCAAAACCTTTCTCAAATTTTTTTAATTGGCTGCTGTAAAATAAATTATGAAAATTGTATGAATACATTTTAAAACGTGATATTTTAACTGGTGTAATAAGTATTAAAACAAAAAAGTATGAAAAAATAGTATAAACCAACTGCTTAACAATGTGAATTAGGGGTAGACGCTGGTTTATATGAGTTCATGAGCTTTAGAAAGTAAGAAATGTAAACATTTTCCATGTGCTAATGTGGACAGCTTTATAACCGCACACACTAGCTGTCTTCTAATTTTTCACTGATAGAAGTTAAACTCAATTCACCACATATTCGCAAACTTAAATCAAGACGTAGAGAAGATGATGAGCAAGCTAATTTGAGTTGACAGGCATCCTGTTTTAGAACTGTCTTTTGATTGACCCTTTCCACAAATACTTACAATAGTAAGTGGATGTAAAATGCTGGTTTCTATAATAATTGAAGCATGTTTAAATAGTTACCCATAAGACATATGATAATAATAATGGTAGGAATCCCATATGTACGCATTTTCTTACGGTTATGAACTGCAGTGTTTGTTACAGCTAATGTGTCTTATTTCATGAGTATTGCTTTTGTTATCTGGCCTAACTTTCAAGTACCTAAATGCGAATAATACCACAATACACACAGCCAATCTGAAAACTGTTGTCATGTGGTTTTTAAAAAAACCGTTTTATCACCGAAAAAGAAAATCGCAATTCATTGGTCATATGATATCCGTCAGAGTAGTGGGTTCTTGTGTGGCTTTGTAAATGCTGTCCTCGTGGGAAGGTTGTGGCAGTTATTTGTATATGAAATAGTTTTCATTCGTTTAACAAGACAAAACTTACGCGACTAAATATATTTTCTGACATTACCACCGGCCGTATATGTTATTACAATGACCTAGACAAATTTATGTGAGTAACCCACTTTTCTACAGGATGCATAATTAATCTTTATTGAAACAAACCGTATGTTTGTTCCTGTTTAAAGTGATTGATTTTGAACTTGCTTTAACCCTTGATATAAACATGGCCACACTGCATCAGTGTCAAATAAGATCATTAAAACACGAAACATGCTTCCTTTGTTAGAAATAACTTCTCCCGAGTTTGTTTTATTTTTAGAGCATATTGAATTTACATAAATGCTTAGACAATGGGTCTATTTTAAAATACAAAAAAAACGAAAGAAAAGTGAACAAGGTTAAAGCATGCACTACAATGTATTATGTATAAACAGAAATAAAACATCACCCTGGCATACAGAACAATCGAACTCAGGTCAACATGACCATCTTGCAAATCTGTTCTATTTTCAGTCACAGCTGCGTCAGATGACCTCGAACTAATTCCCATTGACATCGATGTATGTACAAACCAAACAATCAATTACACGTGTGTTCTACGCAACCCACCAGAGCGTCCGATTACAAACGCCTCAATTTGGTTTGAAGTATTGAAGGCCGAATCACCTTGGCGGCGGCTGACTGGAGAAGAAGCTCTTAATGAAAGTGTGTCGGAGTTAAAATACAAAGTTTTGCCTGGAGGTGATAAGCAATACATACACATCAAATGTTGCTATGGGAACAACCACTCCTCGCCGCAAAGAAAATCCGAAACAGGTTCTATAGCCGTATACAGTATGTACTTTTATTATATATATACTTACTACTGTTTATCTGAGTTTTCTTTAGTATTTGTGCAGTAAAATACAACATCCCGTATCAAATTTTCCGTATCAGATGAAATAGATCGTATCTTAACTGTCCATCATGTAGGTTGTACACACATGCATATTCATATAATAATTGAAAATGAGATCCACGTTGCTGCAATAAAATAAGTTTGGTTTGTTGCCGTCACATTGATTTTTAGGTCAAAGCAAGTGAATGTAATGTCTCTTTCGCATCAAATAAACTAATATATATGATTTACATTTTGCAGTTACTTTTTATTTCTGTTGTTTGTTTATACACGGAAGGCTAAAGTGGCGTCATCGACATCATATAAAACGTGACACGAAAGAGCGCGTTATCTTGATTTTACGCCATTTATAACACACAATAATGTTTTTATGGCATTCTACATGACGTCCGGTAGAATTAAACACTTACTTTAAAATTACACTTCGATTTGAAACTGAATAACGGAATACAATAACAATCGGTTGATCTGCGGGTGTATTTTTCTCGTTGGCTGCATAGTGTAGGATCACACTCGAGGCTC
This sequence comes from Saxidomus purpurata, assembly GCA_022818135.1. Lineage (NCBI taxonomy): Eukaryota > Metazoa > Mollusca > Bivalvia > Venerida > Veneridae > Saxidomus > Saxidomus purpurata. The sequence goes on from JAFMSR010001637.1 coordinate 10,899, forward strand.
CACCTCTCGTTCCATCCGGAGTTATACAGCCAACGAGAAAGATACGACCCCGAAGATCAACCGACTGTTAGGATATTCCGTTATTCAGTTTTAATTCGAAGTGCAGTATATCGTTCGTACCAGTATGTATCAACGTATTTCTTAAAGTAATTTTAAGTTGAACTTTGCCAAACTGAGGTTTAAAACACATAGTTAAGAAATGTGTTTCGTATTGTATTAGGTACTGATTTTCACGGTTTATCCGACTATATTTTGCAAAGTCATGCACAAAATGCGAAGACATAAAACAATCCCGCAAAGTGACGCAAATAAACGCAAGTTAACAAGTCTTCAATAAGCAAAATATGAGATTTTCTAAGAAGGCCTCATGTTAGATAAATTTTGTTTTAAACATATAGACTTAATGAGTTACCTTCTTAAATAAAAATTGTTGTTATCATTATTATCATTATTATTATTATTACAATTATTATTATTATAGTACAACAGTACGATAGTATTACACAGAACTGCATTATTACATTTGTATATAGTATAAATACGCAGAGTACCACAGAGTACTACAGTTAAATTATATTTAAAACTACAATACTATTCAGCTTTTTGACACATTAAAAAACATATTTATTGTAATTTAGTAACAAAATGTCATTTTGTTCAGTATGAAAGTTAAAAGGTTATTGAACTTGCATGGCGAAATATTACTTGGAACTTCTTGATTTTTCGGGATCAACTCGCAGTGGTATAGAACACTACAGTTTCATACAGTGCTAAAGTACTATACAGTGCTTCAGTAATATTCAAATATAGCAACTATAGAATACATGTACATTTTTATAGTACTTAACTTGTTTAATTGTATAAAGTACTACAGAGCTCTAGAATGCTTCCGTAATAGTACTAGTACAGTACATTACAATGCTGACTGTCATGCTGTACAGACGAGCGACTTATGGACACTCTGACCGATTTGTTTCTAACGTTGCAATATTGTGTCACTTGTAGCTATCTTACGTATCGAAAATTGCATCCTCGAACAAGGACAAAACCCTAATTCATATACTTGAATAATCAGATCGGCTACATAATTAGGTCAAGTACTGTAGCATTTCGAATAAGGCGAAAACTGTATTATTTATGATAGTTACCAATATAATCTGTATATAATGATAAAATAACATATAATCGATAAAAGGAGCGCATTATGTAAAGACAAAAATTGTTATTTAAAATGGCCTTCTGAAAACACGAAAAACAAATGTTTATTTTGATTGATTGAAAATTAAGACTATAATGACTGAATAAAAGAATGAATGTATTATGAGAAAAAATGTAAATAATCATAATTGCAATCCATTTTCCGCGGACATTGGACGATGTTGTCAAGCATACAGGAATAAATAACAGAATGTATAATCAAAGCAACATTTTCCCGGCGCTTTCGCAGAGCGTACTTATTACCCCCCCCCCCCCCCGCGGACTGAGTGTTAGGCGTTTGTATTTATAGCATGCAGTTTCGAACTTAAACGATTCGTACCAGATACAAACTTAAATTGATAAATAACCTACACATATTTCCAAGTATAGATAGGCCCTATTTCGAATTCTATCAGCCGCCTTATACATTAAATAGTTGAGTGCTTCTGGTAAGTCTTACATGCATGAATAATTATTTAAAATCGTGTATAAATCGATAAATGCTTCTCAATAACGAATATCGAATAATCGATTTATTTTTCAAAAGACAAAAAAAAAAAAAAGAGTAACCCCCCAAAAAAGTTGTTGTAAAATCCAAAGCACACCAACCCCCCAAAGGTGTGCCACAACTCCCCAAAAAAAACCCACCCCCCCCTTTCCCCCCACAGCCTTTTGGTATACTATTGTGTTGTTGTTAAGAATGGTTATAGTCCCGACCGACCGTGGGGTTCTACCCTTATGAACTTGCCAAGACCTTGACTATATTTTGTTTTGATTATGTTTCAGATGCGCCAGAAAAAGTCAAAGACTTAAACTGCACAGTGATTAATTACGTTGAATCCATGCATTGCACGTGGAGTTACGGGACAACGAAGTATGAAATTATGCCAGACGTTGTTTTTCGATGGTAAGCCTTTCTAGTAATTTCAGCTTTTGTTAGCCAGTAAAGTACCATGATTACTTTGGATGTACTACAAATGAATGAAATATTTATACGCGTTATTTGAACAGCAAAATAAATTTCATACCGTAGCCTTTTAAATTGAAAGTACGTGAAATGAATACAGTGCTACGCTTTGTCAATGATATTGCATAACAAATAGATTGATGTGCTTTTGACAGCATTTTTTAAATGAAGAAGCGAAAAAAGGGAATACGAAAAAAAGGAGCACATCAATTTTGTTTTAGAACATTAAATGCATGTTAACCCGAGATATATCACGTTCACTATTACTTTCGGTAAAATCGTTTTTTTATATGAGTGAGTGAGCATGGTACTTTAGCACTATTTACCATTTAGTCCAATGAGGTCCTAAATCTCTGAACAACCAACCTCTGCTTTCGATTGGTTAAGGTCGCAAAAATGTAGTCACTAAACCCCTCACTGATTGAGGGCCATACGCTTGAGCCCTGCCACCGACCTAAACTTTTTTATTAGAGAGTTGGCAGTTTCGGATGATTTTTTCTTGGCTTTCATAGAGAAGGCAGTTAAGTTACGTCAATATGTCCGCCTGTTCAAACTGAAATGCTGTTGAAACAAGGTGGGATGGGGGCGGGGTTGGGGTAAGTGAAAAAAAGACAATAATATGTGTTTCTGTATGCCAGAAGTTCTGAAAATCAACATGACCGGGTAATGACATTGTCTCCCTCAGTAAGTAATTTCTCAAGTTTAAAAAGACAAATTTTGATCAAGCTTAACATGATCGGAAATTTAAAGTTCATACGAATTAAAACGATAAATACGGGAAAACCCGGGTTTTTCCCGTCTTTAAGTTACACGTTAATTAAAAATTATTGATGAATTAAGTGTAAAATGAATTTACAATAATTTCAATATATATACGTCCAAGTTGAATTTAGGTTCTCTATTACAGGAGCCATTTTGGATTTCGACTTCCGGTGGTAATGACTAAAACATTTCCAAAAACAACTCTTCCCCCTGTTGTAATTCTTCAACAACCAGCTAATAACTGGTTGTTAAACTTTTTTAAAACTTTTTAAAAGAAATTCATTATATAAAAAAGTATTTTCCCAATTTTGTCAGGAACGCTGAATTTACGCAGCTCCCGCGCTGTAAGGGGACGTAATCGTTACGTTGCGTTATTCAAAAAGCGTCTAATGAACACGAACTGAAGCGTTGTTTAATGGACGTCATCGTACCATTATACGGAAAGTTGTATTATGATTCGTGTTATTTTTTTTAAATGTTTTTTTGGTTAGACTGTAGTAAATGTGGTGTATTACTTATTATGATAACAGTTACAAATTAATTAATGTCCGGGTTTTTCCCGTCTATAGATTACACGTTAATTAGAATTATTGATGAATTTAATGTCAAATGAATTTACAATAATTTCAATATACGTCCAAGTTGAATTTAGGTTCTCCGATACAGGAGCCATTTTGGATTTCGACTTCTGGTGGTAATGACTAAAACTATTCCGAAAACAACTCTTTTTTTCCCTCCTTTTCATTCTTCAACAACCAGCTAATCACTGGTTGTTAAACTTGTTGATTTTATAAAACTTTTCAAAAGTAATTCATTTTATGTAAAAGTATTTCCCCAATTTTGTAAGTAACGCTGAAATGGCGCAGCTCTGTTAGGGGAGGTAATCGTTGCGGTGCGTTATTCAAAAGCGTCCACGATCTGTAGCGTTGTCTAATGGATTATACGGAAAGATGTTTTATGATTCGTGTTTTTCTTTGGTTAGACTGTAGTAAATGTGATGTATTACTTATTATGATAATATGATAACAGTTACAAATTTAATAATGTATCCGCGTTTTCCCGGAGATAGGTAGCACCATAGTTATATTAAATTGTTTTGGAAATGACAAATTAAAATGAAATTATATTAAATTTTATTGATTTTATAGGAAAGACGACAGAGATAGCGAATGGAGCACTCCCAGCGTCCTTAAAGCGGAAGAGGCTAGTTGCACAATGAATTCCACTCATAAAGACGGAGACTTTACAATGAAACACATAACTGTAGAAATTACTTTAACAAGAAAACAATGCAATCTTAGTGTTACTGCAAGTTTTCATGTAGACACTGGACAAATAGGTTTGCTACCCGAATGCTTTGCCTTCTTTTTTATAGACAGATATTATTATATGCCGTTTTTTATGGTGGTCATCTCTGAATATTTTGTATCAAATGAATGCCAGGCGCTTGCATTACTTTAGAATAATAAATATACAGTAAACTCCGTATATAATGAACTCCTAGGGACTTTCTAAATTGATCCTGACATACGGAGTATGTTATATACATATTACATTTTCATATTATATCAAACAAACTTAAGAGAAAAATCGAACACCAAATATTCTATCCGAAATTTCGCTTTATCCGGAGTTGTTACATGTATATACGAAGTTAACAGTACTTCTCTTTGGAGTTAAGAAGCAAAATAACACTGATTCTAATTAAAAAGAACACAGAAACAATGAAAGTATAACGGACGTCTGAACAAAGAGTTCTCTTGCATGTAAGGCCGCAAGATGTACGTCGAGGAGAACACCAACGTCACACATTTCCGGCGCAGTCAGACGAGTGTAGAGACTAGTAATACCATGTGGTGTTCAGTTTGCTCATACGGCAATAGCAAATTGCCGAAATGAATATTTTTCCAATGGCTTAAGGAGCAATGGAAATTTAAGATACATGCAAAACTTTGTCAGTTGATAAAATTATCTATTGAATCAATTTTGTTCTGTTTTATAATAGAAAATTCAACACAACCTCTTTTTCTTCAGTACAACCAGCACCGGTAAAGGGCTTGCAGACGACTGTTCTGAACAGCACCTGTATCCGGCTTAGCTGGAGAATCACAAGAGCCGAATATAAAAAGGAACAATTTGTTAACATTTCAAGTAAATGGAAAACATGGGTGAGATTTTGTTGAACGAATCTAACTAAGGTAGTTTTTACTTTTGCGTGTTTGCATTTAATGTGCACAGAATTTAATTTACTAATATCAGGTAAAACACGAAACTCTTATACATGTGTAATAAAAAAATTATTATGCCAAAGTAGCTATATATTTATATATATATTCTGCTGGTTTGTTTTTCCCTACAGAACAGTTCAACAAAACTTTGTGTTTAGTCTAGTCCGTAATGATACAGTGTATATTCGAAAGAATTTACGACCGCTATTAATTTTACAGTTTTCAAAAACATAATATAACTTGCAGACATAATATAACTATTCAGTATAACTGTTTTTCTTTTTCAAACAACTCTTTAATTCAAATTTTCGGCAATACTGCCTTTTTCAAGAATTTTTTCTGCACTTTTACAATTTACATGCTTGTGATGAAGATGGTCAACATGTAAATTGTAAAAGTGCAGACAAATTTCTTGAAAAAGGCAGTATTGCCGAAAATTAGAATTAAAAGGTTGTTTTAAACAGAAAAAAATCAGTTATACTTATCATTTCCTGAGGAATATTTGAAAGAATTTATTGTATTCATTATGATCAGTTTATTATTCCGTTGAACCCATTGACGATTTCACCAAAATTTGAGTAACAAATAATCTAGCTAATTTAATTATTTTGTGATGACATTTACCTAAACACACGATGTAAATACATTTATAATGCGTCTGCAGTATAGTTATATTTATGTAATTACACTTTAGCCACCAGCCAACAAGATATTGTGACTAATTACACGATGTTTCTGTGTAAGAAAAAAATCAGAAACAAAAAATCGATAAACAACCTCGGACAAATGAAATCTGGTGACGTCATATCTTGGCTTCAGGTTAGCTGGCGATTGTTATACTAAATTAGTAAATAAAATATTGATTTTGAAAGAAACGACATTTTACTTATCTTTTTCGATAGGAAGAAAGCTTCAATACAACTTCATTTGATCGATCTGCCACTAAAATGTTTTGTGACTTAAATCCATACACGGATTACACGTTCAGTGTTCGGATGAAACCATTGCATGGAGGATATTTTAGCGATGCTATAATAAGCAGGAGCAGGACTTTTGCTGCTAGTGAGTTTTTTTTAAGTATTTAAAAAAATATTACCTATATCATATACGGTTTAAAGAAAAACACTATTCAGTATAAACTCAATTCTACGTTATCAGATATTAATTCCAAAAATAACATTACCTAGTGTTATGAAATTTTGTATAATGGTACTCTTATATGTTGTTCGTACTTTACTTACTTCGTTCACTTCGTTTCCTAGCAACGTGACGTCGAACGTCAATAGTATATAATCGACGTTTTACATGCCCCTATTGCAGTTCATATTTGAATTTGAAACCTGTATTGCGCACATACGACATGTTGTATATGTAAGTCTTCTTTTTCAGAACCGAGCGCCAGTCCATATGTTACACCTGGGGGTTACACGTTACACTCCAATGATTGTGGGGATGGTAAAACGGAAAGAAATGTTTGCTTACTGTGGAAGGTGATTTGCTTGATTACTTATTGTAATATTTGGTTCAATTCGCGGTGAATTAATTATAGCAGTTTTCGCAAATTTCCAATTTCGCTAAATTAATTAAATAATGTCGCGAACCATTCCTTTCCCATAGATTCTCCGTCTTCAAATATAAACTTCGCGAATAAGTGTGTCATAAAAATGTCTTCACGCGAAAAGTACCCGATGTACATTGCATTAGACCCTAGCTCCATGCATGGTATACTCTGTATATCACGAACTCCTTTGGACTGTTTATACTTGTTCTGTTATATCCAGAGTATGTTATATCGATATGCATGTCTCGGGCCATTTTTGTTTTTTCTTTATTTCATATAAAATGCTACAGATAGATATATAAAATGCTACAGATAGATATATAAAATAGATATATAAAATGCTACACATATATATAAAATTCTACAAATAGCTATATAAAATAGATAATATAAAATGCTACAGATAGATATATAAAATGCTACAGATAGATATATAAAATAGATATATAAAATGCTACACATATATATAAAATTCTACAAATAGATATATAAAATAGATAATATAAAATGCTACAGATAGATATATAAAATGCTACAGATATATATATATATATATATATACAATGCTACAGATAGACATATATAATGCTACAGATATATATATAATAATGCTACAGATAGATATATATAATGCTACAGATAGATATAAAATGCAACAGAGAGATAGAGTATCTATCTATCTGTAGCATTTTATATGAAATAAAGAAGGAATAAAAATGGGCCTAGAAAATGTGTTTCTTCTATCCGGAATATCGCTATATCCGTAGTCGTTATACATGGAATACATTTATACTGTATTAATATTGAAAAATGTTTTGGTTGGTGTCTCATACACTGCACCTACTATAAATCATTTATCTACATATCGTAAAATTATTAGAATTACAAACAAGTACAATTCAGCATGACCCGAAAATTAGACAAATCATTGGAGTAAAACTGATACAGTTGAACAATGGAGTTTATTGTCGCATTTGCAGCCTATTGAGGAAATAAGCAAGAACGACAAAACAGCGAATGTGAGTGTTTCATTTGAACCGGAAGTAGTAAATGTTACGGAATGGCCGGGAAGTAATGCATACGGATGTGTTCAGTTGGCATGTGTAACAAACTATACGGCCTACATAATATCAAGTAACAGCAATGGCGCCTCAGAAAATGCATCAGTACTCAACATACTGAGCGTTTCATCTGGTAAGTCTCATCTATTTCCTATGTGTGACGTCGTTTTGCATAAGTGTGCCAATGTGTAGGTCTTCTGGATTGTAAAAAATTACTTTGTGCATTATTTCTATTGTTTTATTTTGTTTTCGTGTTCCATTGTTTTGTTACCTGATTTGTGAATGGTGAGGTTACTAATTGTCAGTAGTGGAAAATTCCTTCTTCAAATTTTAACTTATTATCCCTTTACACAAAATTATTCGTTTAAGTTTCCCCCGAATGCAGACACAACAAAGCTTGGAATGATTTGACATAAAGTTTTGATTACTTTGAACTATTGATCAGTCTTGCCTCCTCAGGAATTCAACAACCTAAGTTTATAGTTGAGAAGTCAAATTCAACACACGGAACTACTTTGGTATACGTGCAAATACTTGATCCCCCCACCGACCACAAGTATGGCTATACAATATTCTGGTGCAAAACTTATCAAGGGAAATGTGATGTAAGTTTCCGCAAGTTTTTTTTTCCAATATATATCTTTATATATTCTTTGCAATCTTCCAGTATAAATTTGCAGTTTAATTTATGATCGCTTAAATTAAAATGCAGATTAACTGTACAAGCATGTACATAATTATGTAAATTGAACATAAAACTTTGTGGATTTGTTTTATAAAATGCTTTTTCCAAGGGACTTGTTTTTCTTATTTTACTATTTTGTTTTTTTCAACGGAATTAAATGCCACAAGGAAATAAGTGCTAGTAGGAAATTATTTGTTTCACAATTTAACTGCTGATGATTTTACGACTGTTAATAAATGTACTGTATGTCCACATATCCTGCTGAATTACATAAAACAAGTCTGTAATTTTACAAAGCAAATTCTCAAATTTAAATTTGCAGCAGGAAACCAGCCGAATTGAATGGAAAACTTCAAATGAAACGGAAGTGATTTTAAAAATAGATGGACCGGAAGGCTACGTGTATGGTGTTAGTATGACGTCAAAACAGGGCGGCAGTGGATTAGAATGGCAGGATTGTGTAAACACAAAAAACATCAGTAAGCATACATTGCCTACAACTTTCATCTGTTTTCAATGCTCAGCGGAGCGCTACATTAATAGTTGTATGCAAGTTGTTAAAGTCCCAGGAGCACAATTACAAGTAGCTCTTATTTTACCAAGAAAGAAGACTTAACGGCAGAAATGACCTTTATTTGTACCAAAAACATTCCTAACTTAACTTTTTTAATAGATTTACATGTTCGAAATATAATGCAGTATGTATTTCAATGATATTGTAAAAAAACCGAAAGGCTTTCTGGCAACTCTTTTTAGTGAAGAAAGGAATTGAATATGTCAACATCGTTTTAGAGTGAATAGAACAAAGGTCTATCATTATCCTATCAGTATATTTGTTTTAAAATATAGGTACATTCAAAGAGATCCTGGGACTTTAAACAATAATAAACAAATAAATGTTGTAACTCTTATATTTTTTACGTGGCAGGGGGAAGGGGGGCAAAAACCGATACATCGATTTTTATGAAGGTACTGAACTAATTATGTTAAACGACAATTTTCCGTACAGAAATTATATTTAAAGTATGGATGTGTGTGCATTTTCAATCAAAGCACACGTCTTACATTTGAAAGTCTGTGCCAAAATGTCATGAGCCGTAAGTTATCCTTTAAAAAGTTTTGAACACTAAGGCTAAAACGTTATATCTTTTGTCAATGCATGTATACGACAATTTGTTTCACAATGACGAGTTACGATGTTTTGATTGGATCAGAAAATCAATAGCTTCATCGTTAAATATTTTGACAAAACATGCGAATCCTTGATGTAAAATGTCAGTTTTGCAAAAAATCAAATCAACATGCAAAATCGATACTGTAGTTTAAGTGATACCGTTAACTCCGTATATGACGAACTACTTAGGACCGTATATGACGAACTACTTAGGACCGTATATGACGAACTACTTAGGACCGTATATGACGAACTACTTAGGACCGTAAGACGACTACAGGCCGATGAAACACGGAAAAAGGCCGTATATACGATAGGCCGTATATGACGAATACTTAGGCCGTATATGCGAACTACTAGGACCGTATATGCAAAGGCCGTTATGCAAAGGCTATTGACAGGCCGTAATGCGATACTTGGCCGTATATGACAACATAGGCCTTATGCGACTACTTAGGCCGTATATGACGAATCTTAGGCCGTATATGCGACTACTTAGGCCGTATATGACGAATACTTAGGACCGTATATGACGAACTACTTAGGCCGTATATGACGAACACTTAGGCCGTATATGCAATACTTAGGACCGTATATGACGAACTACTAGGCCGTATATGACGAACTACTTAGGACCGTATATGACAACTACTTAGGCCGTATATGACGAACTACTAGGGCCGTATATGACGAACTACTAGGACCGTATATGACGAACTACTTAGGACCGTATATGACGAACTACTTAGGACCGTATATGACGAACTACTTAGGACCGTATATGACGAACTACTTAGGACCGTATATGACGAACTACTTAGGACCGTATATGACGAACTACTTAGTACCGTTTATGACGAACTACTTAGGACTGTATATGACGAATAACTTAGGACCGTTTATGTGTTCCTTTTATATGGAGTATGTCTTATCAATATAGCATTTTCATATAAAATGAAGAAGGAAAATAAATCGGGCCAAGAAAATTATTTCCTTATATCCGTAATTTCGCTATATCCGACGTCATAATGTACTGAGTTATGTATACTCTATAAATTCTCAGATAAGGCTCTGCAAATTCTAGGATTGATATAAATTGGGAAATTAGCGAAAAAATCGAAAATAAAACCACTGCAAATATGACCAAATTTTCATTATTTACTCTTACCCTGTTTGTTGCACGTGAATCTGTTCTGCCTTTGTGATCATGCAGTCTGCTCATGATTTGCATTGATTGCTATTTAGTCACCTATCTTTGAACAACTTATGATGCTGTCCAAAGTGAGACATATACAAGTTTAGTTTGAACACTTGTAGGTTTGGAGTCGAACAAAACAACAATTTATCAACACCTTAATCCGTTTTTAAGCTACCCGTTCATCAAATAAACATATCTAAGTACAGTTTCAATTATTGCTATTTTTTATAATAATACGCTTCCAAATTATAAAACGTTACAAACTCTTTTGAAATCCTAATATAAACATATTATGTAGTGGTGCCTTCAAAACAAAATCACTAACATTTTTAACAGATTTCTTCAATTTGCTATGTTGATTTTCACGTGTGTTGTTGATTCTGTCATTTACTATTACATTTAATGTTTTAATTTTGGAGAAATTAAAAGTTTTCACCGAACAGCTTTAGACTGTAAAAGAGAAGATACCAGATGAGAAAATATTGAATATTGAAAGTGAATGCATTATTACAGTAGAGCTATATATTACAGTAAAGCTGAATCTTATTAAAGGCAACTTGATTTCAATTAATAATTCAATATTCAATGACAACTCGTTATAAAATCTGTAACATTTACAAATTGGCCTTAGAATTAAGGATGTTCTCGTGAGTGGCCAAACAATCACGTCGTTTCCCCTATAAGTTCTTCCCTACCCAATTCAAAAACTTAATATGTTTTTTTTTATATTTTTCTTTAAGGACCTAGTAGTGTGCCGAAGAATGTTCACGTTGCACCTGGAGCCAAGGACAAGACATTGGACGTCAGTTGGGATAAATTGGCGTGTGACTCAAGTCAGCCCTACATCAAGTACTATTTTGTGCTATACTCGACTGGAGACAAGCCTCCAAAAAGTATGTTTTTGTCAAAACAAAATTAAATATAATTATGTTGCTCACAGCTTTCCATTGATCAATTTTTGCACTTACCCCGTTTGTTTTGTCAATGTACGGTCGAACCACTTTTTCACAATCGTATTGATTTGCCCGATTCGTTTGTCGTGCATTTGAAGATTATCAATAATGAATTGCATCCTCCGATGGAAAATAATGATTGAATATCTAAATATCTGACTTACTTTTTGCACATGTTTATTATTGACACGCCGTTTTAATATTGCAGACAAAACTGTGCCAGCTATCGGCAAGTCAAGGACAGTGCTTGAAAACCTTATCGAAGACCAAAAGTATGCTGTTACAGTAAGCGCAATGTCGAAGGACCAACTGTTAGGACCACAGAGCACACCACAACATGCGATACCAAAAGAATACAGTATGCACTTTTAGAAAATATTTCATCTTTACCTAAATATTGTTCCTGGGAAGATCCAGTACAAGATATTTTCCGTAAGAAACTGCCAACTTTCTCACATAAAGAGACATGGTCGGTAGCAGGGTTCAAACCCATGGCCCTCAATCTATGAGAGGTTACAGTCAGCGACTCTAACCGCTCGACCACGTGAAGTTGTCGCAAAAAAGCGAAAGCATTCAAATCGAACTCGCCTATAATAAATTGCCAAGTTCTAAAAGTAGATATAGTTAAGCGCTCGGAGGAGTAATGCGCTCGGAGAACAGAAGCTTCAAATTGATGATTTGTTATGTGCATCAAAGATACTCATTACTCAACAAATATATCTAACGATGCTTTCATTAGACAACCATTATATCCCACGTTACTTTCATTAGACAACCATTATATCCTAGGTTTCTCTCATTAGACAACTATTATATCCCACGTTACTCTCATTAGACAACCATGATAACCCAGGATGCTCTCATTAGACAACCATTATATCCCACGTTACTCTCATAAGACAACCATAATAACCAAGGGTGCTCTCATTAGACAACCATTATAACCCACGATGCTCTCATTACACAACCATTTTATCAAACTATGCTCTCACTATACAACAATTATATCCAACTATGCTTTCATTAGACAACCATTATATCCCACTATGCCCTCATTAGACAACCATTGTATTACGCGATGCTCTCATTAGAAAACAGTTATATACATATATGCTTTCATTAGATAACCATTATATTACACGGTGCTCTCATTAGACAACCATTATATCCTACGATACTCTCATTAGACAACCATAATATCCCACGATGCTCTCATTAGACAACAATTATATCCCACGAAGCTCTCATTAGACAACCATTATATTACACGAAGCTCTCATTAGACAACCAAATTACCCACGATGCTCTCATTAGACAACCATTATATTACACGATGCTCTCATTAGACAACCATTATATCCCACGATGCTCTCATTAGACAACCATTAATTATATCCAAGTATGCTCTAATTAGACAAACATTTATATTACACGATGCTCTCATTAGACAACAATTATATCCCACGATGCTCTCATTAGACAACCATTATATTACACGAAGCTCTCATTAGACAACCATTATATTACACGATGCTCTCATTAGACAACAATTATATCCCACGATGCTCTCATTAGACAACCATTATATTACACGATGCTCTCATTAGACAACCATTATATTACACGAAGCTCTCATTAGACAACCATTATATTACACGATGATCTCATTAGACAACATTTATATCCCACGATGCTCTCATTAGACAATAATTATATCCAAGTATGCTCTAATTAGACAAACATGTATAGCCCACGGAGCTCTCATTAGACAACCATTATATTACACGAAGCTCTCATTAGGACCAGGATGGAACTTCAAGCATTTTATCCAAGTATGCTCTAATTGGAGATACATGTATCCAGAGCTTTTTACAACCTTATATTTCAGTTTGGTTTCGTTGTAACTCTCAAGTTTCTATGTTAACAGTTACACCAGGCACTTTTAAGCCTGTCTTTGATTGGATGTGGTCAATAAAGTGTATTTTTAGCCTGTGTTTTGATTCGGCTCAGTCACTTCTATTGATTTACTTGCCCTATGTTTATACTCCCGAACACAAAGTGTTAAGGGGGAGATTTACTGGATTCATCTTGTCTATATGCCCGTATATCTGTCCGGAATCTTGTGGACTCTTAATCTTCATAACCCCTGCTCACAATTTAATGATACTTCACATAAGTAATAAGTACCATGCCTAATAGTGCATGGTTCATAATTCGGTTCACTAGGTCAAAGGTCAAGGTCACAGTAGCTCGAGATAGTAATATCTTTTGGACGTTAAATCTCCAAAACCCCATGTCACAATATAATGATACCTCACAGAAGTGATAAGTACCAGGCCTTGTTGTGATTGGTCTATGTTTTGGGTCACTAGGTCAAAGGACAAGGTCACAGGAGCTCGAGATAGTATATCTTTTGGGTGCTACCCCTGTTCACAATTTAATGATATTTCACAGAGGTGATAAGTACAATGCCTTGGTGTGCATGGTCCATGTTTCTGGTCACTTGGGCAAGGTCACATGGGCTCGACATAACACAGTCTTGTGCGCTCTTACCCGGTAAACTCCAAAATCCATGGTCAGAATTGAATGATATTTCACAATAGTGATAAGTACCATACCTAGTTGTGATTGGTAATTAAAGCATCAAATTTTACATAAATTTTATATACTACGTCAGTGCGATGTTCGGGCGGGAGGGGGAATTCATCACCGTCAGTGAAAGTTCTAGTTAAACTTGTCTCTTACAAGTAAATTCATCTTTGTTTAGCTTGTCTTTTATCAAATCATAAAAAAGATCAGTTGAACAATAATTATCTCAATTTGAACGACTAAAGTGTAGTGTAGTCAAATTGTTAATTTATTAGTAACGGTATTCTTTCCTAGTTCTATTCTGTGAACAGGAATATATGAAATTTAGGTTTAAATATTTATCCATCATTGTTGGATAATTTTGGTTCAACATTTTAGGTTTCTCATATGAATGGCAAATTGGTGTAGGTTGTGGAGTATTTGTGATTATGGTGACAATATTCTGTATCGTACGGTGCAGGTGAGTATGTAAAAGCTGCTCGCTCTCAGATTTTGGCAAAAAATAATGTTCTTCAAACTGCATGTAAACAACGTATTTTAGAACATATTGTTATATAAAAAGGCTCCAGTATAAATTCCTGCCACGTATATCTCTAAATTAAAGAACAAAAACGCTACCAAATTCAAAAGCGTTGCAAACGCTTTTGAAATTTCAATATAAACATATAGTGTAGCGGTGCCATGTAACCGACATATTCAATCGATTTCTGCAAATTCCTACCTAGATTTTTGCTTATTATTTGATTCTAGCCTTTAATTTTATATTTATGTATAATTATGTCA
>JAFMSR010001638.1:0-26089 GCA_022818135.1 Saxidomus purpurata
TTGTGGTGATGAAGAATGGTACTGTTATTGTCTGTGGTATTGGAAACAGTGACAAAATGTCTATATTGTTGCCGGGTACCAGTGAATTCGTGCCTCTACCGGTGAATGATTTGCACAAACCGTGCTGTGTAGCCATTTGTGAAGAAGAAAATAAAATGTACGTTTGTGAAGATACAACTTCAGTGGATAGAAACATAATCAAAATATATGACCTGAAATAGTGAAGTGGCAGGTAGACAATTCATTGTCTGTCAGTAGAGCTTGATTAACCCTGTATGTTATTACAATTGTTTCAAATTACCCCCCATGATGTAAAAGACAAAATTATTTAAACTTACTCACTTATAGTTGAAACATTTTAAATAACTTCAAAGACACTTATTAACTATATTTGTATCAAATTTCCTATGAAGATAGTTACTACAAATAAGTTAAATATTTTAAGTGATATAAGGTTACCAATATGAATGTGATACTGTTTCTCAATTACCATGTGATCTTCTGTAATGAGTTGCAATACACCAATGTTATTATTTTAATCTATATTTTACAATATGTCAGTCAAAAGTTATATACATAGCTTATGCTTTAATTGTTTTCCATGAAACCGACGATAAACCTAAATTAGTATCTTGTATCTTGAAGATAGAAATGATACCATGTCTATGTAAACTTAGAATTAGCCTAGTCTGATTCCAAAATGTAAAAGTTTCAAAATTTGAATTGAAAAGTATGTCCCCAATAAAATTTAGTTCTATTATTCTGCATGGCAGACAATTTGTTGTAATTTAACACAATAAAGTATATATAAGCAGACAATCTTCCTTGTCTCATTGACTTGCCAGCTATCTCCGTGTGTACATATATCATAGTCAATGTCAGGTGATTACCTCGGACTGATCAAGTTTCAGGTTTTATTTCTGATCAAGGCTTATTACAAGCATGTGATCATATAAACATGTACATTTGTTATATCCTAGCTACAATAAACATGTGATATTTTGAGGAACAAATACACAATTCTGTATATTACAGATATAAATGTTGATTTCTGTGAGATGCCTTTATAAAGTACAAGAAATTTAAGAGAATGAGTCAGTTTTTGAAGTGAGATACAATAATTTTACAAAATGTTGCAAGTTTTACCAGTTAAGTGTTGTTACTGGTACACATTGAATCTCTCAATTTAATAGAATTTGGATTTCTATATTAATACTTAGATATATAATATTTCCTTTCATCAAGAAAATTTGGGCATTCAAATAAATTTGATCAAGCTAGGTATAACATATTGTCCTAAAATAGTCAAAGGGATTATTTCTTCTTTCTGTAATTGGGTCTAAAGTTCCTTTCAATTGGGAAAAAATGACATGAAAATGGCAAAAGGGGTTAGCTTTCCCTGAAAGTGCAAGTTGGAAATTTTTCGCAGTATCTTGGCAATTTTCAGCCTAAAAATTTCAAACAATCATGGCAGAGGTCCACTACAAAAAATGCTACAAAAAATGCTATCATTATTATAAAAGTATCTAAGCTCTTGGCCTTGTGCTTTTAGACAAGAAGATATTTGAAGATTCCTTAAATAAGGATTTGTAAAATCAAGTGACCGACGGATAGAGTCAATTTTTAATTCCTGGGGAACATCAGATTTGATCAATTTTGGTAGAGGTCAACCAAGCAATGCTGCATGCCAAATAACTAAGCTCTCGTGTTTTGGTGAAGAAGATTTTAAAAAAATTTCCCAAAGAAACCTATTAAAAATCACATGACCCCTAGAGCCCAGGGCAGGGTCAAATTTGAACTGGGTGTCATTATTTGAACACACTTGGTAGAGGTCCACTTAGACAATGCTACAATCATGCCAAATATCTTGTGACTTTATAGAAAATGATTTTCAAAGATTTCCCAGCCTGTTTTTAGCTGTGGAGGCCATGTTGTTCAGCAACTGGAACTATTAACAAATTTAAGAGAGCTCAATGCAAGTTTAATGAAATTCCATGACAATGGTTTATAGGACTAGGTAATTTGAAGCAATAGTGTACCAAAGAGGGACAGCGGACATCCTGAAGCTCAACAAAACCACTTTGTGGTCAGGTCAGCTAAAAAGGGCAGTGGTTTGGTCAGCTAAAAATGGTTTGGTCAGCTAAAAAGGGCAGTGGTCAGTCAGCTAAAAAGGGCTGTGGTCAGGTCAGCTAAAAAGGGCAGTGGTTTGGTCAGCTAAAAAGGGTAGTGGTCAGGTCAGCTAAAAACGGCTGTGGTCAGTCAGCTAAAAAGGGCTGTGGTTAGGTCAGCATAAAAGGGCAGTGGTCAGGTCAGCTTAAAAGGGCAGTGGTCTGGTCAACTACGAAGGACTGTGGTCAGGTCAGCTAAAAAGGGCCGTGGTCAGGTCAGCTTAAAAGGGCAGTGGTCAGGTCAGCATAAAAGGGCCGTGGCCAGGTCAGCTTAAAGGGGCAGTGGTCAGGTCAGCATAAAAGAGCAGTAGTCAGGTCAGCTTAAAAGGACTGTGGTCAGCTCAGCTAAAAAGGGCAGTGGTCAGGTCAGCTTAAAAGGTCTGTAGTCAGGTCAGCTAAAAAGCTGTGGTTAGGTCAGCTAAAAAGGGCAGTAAACAGTGTTGATAATAAGCTTATCTAACAAATTCTGGAAAGTAAAGTGATACCCGATAACACCTAGGAAAAGTCATAACAGTCATGCTGATTTTATTTTTTAACTTTCCTTTTCTTATTTATTTTAATTATTTTAACAAGGCTCTTCAAAGTGTTCTTCAAGCATTTCTTTCTACAGGTGTATATGAGGCTTGATACAAATGCATCATGGTACATCAAATATGTTTGTTAACATATTAAGTAGAATATAATATCACAAATTTAAATGACTTATAATTCAGATCAAACAAGTATCACAAAGATGATGTGCATCATTTTAATTGCTAAGAAACGACTGTGTTGACTTATTTAACTTGATGATTGATTTTCGGCCTTGAAGAAGTGTTCAGAAATAAGTAGTTGACTCTCAGTATCTCAAATTCGCTTACCTTGAATTTCCATTAAGTCGAAGAAATTCTTAAGTCCTGTCAATTTCCTTTATGTACTTTAACTCCTTTTAAGACAAAAATTGACATACTGAGACTCTGGATGTGTGGGAGGGATTTTTTGGTCCTGTCAATCAAATTCCAGTGTATTATAAGTATGTAGATGTGCTTAATGTGCATGTTCTAGGGAAAAGAGCTGGGTACGGGTTATTATTGAATCTGGCCCTATAAAATAGCTAAAAATCATAGTTATGCTTTTTCTTAAAGAACAGTACTATGATGTAAATGAATATATCCCACAATAAAATCACGCGACTTTTGTTACCTACGTTACCGTAAATGACGTCATACATGAGCGTCAAAGACGACGGAAAACACGTTCAGTCGCGAAAATGGATACTTTTTGATGTTTGACGTAATAATTCAGGTAATGCGCAAACGCTAAAGTTTTAGTTTTTTGTTCCACGATAGGCAGTATTTTATACCCTTTATAAAGATGTAAAATGTCAAAACTTTAATGCTTGCGCAATGTATGTATTTTTTCTACTAACCTTTCTTGGCGGCGTACGTGCACCTGTCACATATATTTACATTACTGCAAATGCAGCATGTGCAACAAGTGAAATAATCTCAGTAGAGATCATTTGCTTATCTACTTGTGTTTCAACACCTGTTATCGTAGATTTGCTGTCTTCATTGTGTGCAAAGTATTTATATCTAAACATTAAACATTAAAATAATTGTAACAGTACCTTGTAATCTTCATTAAAACTCTTCAGTTTTGAATGAAATGATTTATTTTATTTCAAAGAAACGTTTTCATATTTAAATTTATTGATAGTGTTTCTCGCGATTAACCAGATTTTACATTTTTATTACCTCCCTTTCTTTCAATTGCATTATTTCGCGATAATAAAATTCTGTCTTTCTCTCATTTCATACATAGCAATGGCCTACTACCAAAATTGTATACTGTGCAAGAAGAGAACAAAACCAAAAGACAGAATCCCTCTATCCGGACCAAGAAACAAAGACATTAGGAAATATTTTGATAAACATTTTATGATACAGGTTACATCAGACGCTACTGACGTTTCATGTAATAAATGTAGACAGAGATTTTATGAGCATGTCCGTCAAAAATCAAAACAAAAGGGAACACAAGCTAAATCATATACCACTGTAGAACAGGTACAAAAAAGAAAACCGGAAGATCAGCCATGCGAACGAATAACTGTTACAGTACCACTCTCAAATGCAGGTCGTACTCATTCAAAATGTGTCATTTGCAGTAAATACGGACCAAAACTGATACGAGTGAAGCATGATGCCCGCAATCAGCTTTACATTCAGACTGGTGTTTTTATACAAAAGGGTTCGCGTTGTTGCCCGAAACACTGTATTGAAAATAGATTAACTACTGATGCATTAAAAATGTTTGAACAAAATGGTTTAACAAAAAGTGAGAGTACAATAACAGGCAGCGAGTTGATAGAATTGTTGGAATTTGTTCGTATCAGTGCAAAAGAGAGTCAACAGAAAAGGTTGTGTTTTGACGATTGTTCTGTTTTAAGTGATGAAGATTATCTTAATCTAACTGGCCTTTCGAAATCCGATTTTAAAACTCTCTCAAGTTATGTTAAGGTCAAAACATCCAAATACAAAAGTAAAAACACATCAATCGCTGTTTTCTTAACAAAACTTAGAACAGGGTTATCTCATCGACTTCTCGGTACTTTATTTAACCTTTCAAAGGCACAAGTCCGGCGATCGGTTGCATCTGTCAGGAAGCAGCTGTCTAAGCATTTCGTTTCAAAACATATCGGCTTTGGACACATAAGCAGGCATGATGTGATTGAAAAACATACACGACCAATAGCCGTATCAATTCTTGGCCAGAATGAATGCAGTCCTCCTGCAATTCTTGTATTGGACGGCACTTATATTTACATAAATAAATCGTCCAACTTCAAGTTCCAAAGAAGAACTTTTAGTATGCATAAACGGAGATCTCTTGTTAAAGCTATGATGGTAGTGACAACATCCGGGTATATAGTTTCCGTTATTGGGCCATATTTATCAGATGGTAAAAATAATGATGCAAGCATACTAAACAACATGCTCACTAACAACATTGAAGAAATGCAGAGTTGGTTAAGGCGAGGTGATGTTTTTGTTGTTGATAGGGGTTTTCGGGATTCAATTAAAATGCTAACAGACCTAGGTATTTGTCCGAAGATGCCGTCTTTCCTTCCTAAAGGCAGCTCTCAACATTCGGTGGAAGACGCAAATGAAACCCGTTTGGTCACAAAAATACGATGGGTCGTTGAAGCAGCAAATGCAAGGCTAAAACAGTGGCGATTTCTTGATAAAACATTATCTACCTCACATTTGCCATACTTAGCAGATTTCATTTCCATTGTATGCGCTATTTGCAACAAGTTTAAACGCCCTGCTGTCAAAAACAAATGACCGTCTCGCGGATATAGCATTGGGTACAAAATTATTAACATTATCTCAAAATAAAAACGATTTAAAATCAAAAATAGAAAACTTCACACAAAGTCAAGCAAAGCCAAAATGGAAGGCAATAGATTCTTCATCTGTTTTAGACTTTCCAAAGCTTTCGGAGGAGGATCTGCGAGAAATAACGTTGGGTATCTACACAGTGAAACAAGCAAAATCATATACTGCAGAACACTTAAATGAGAACAATTATGTTCTGTCCGTTAGCAGTTTTGTACCAGGTGTATTAGAGGCAAAGCTGCAAAGCAGACATACATCTTCAGTTAAGTACAGGTGTTGGATCGGTTATACTAGTGCTAAAATCACATCATGGTATTGCAAATGTAAAGCCGGAGCACGTGTCGTCGGTTCTTGTGCGCACGTTGCAAGCGTAATATGGTACTTGGGAACAGGTCGCCATCGACAAAACAGCTGGCCAACGGACTGGGGTCAGTATATACAAGATGCTTACCAAAATCACAATAATATCACTCCAAAACTACTCGAAGAATGAACAATCGTGTTGGGAGACATGTCAGTCTCTAAACCATTTTTCATTCTGGACACGTGGTAATAAAAGTTTGCATCATTGATAACAAATAGCCGTGTCATTTTCTTAACATCATACAACAATGTTTCGCGCTATAATTCGTTTTGAATTCACACGTATCAAAATGTTCCTAAAAGTTTATGTTAATAGGGAAATAAGTAGCCGACCAATTTATTAGCATGCATTTACAATTACGGCTTGAATGCTATAATGCTTTACCAGATTTCTGCAAAAGAAGTCTTAAAATTCTTACAATAGAATTGAAAACAGTTTGATAGGCATCTTTATAGATATATGAAAATCATATCGATATGTGCATGCTGTAGTACTTCGTACATGCTTAGCGCATGAATGTTTTTTATCCTTCTGTATTGTATATGAGATACAACATTCAGGCGCTATCCTCACGGCATCTCATTGCGATAGCGGAATCAGAAGTTATTCGTCAATTTTAATCTGAGTGTGGCAAGTCATAATTGTATTATACATACTCATTTTTCCAGAACTCTTTTTAAAGTTGATGACTATCACAATTCATTAAGTTATTCAAAAATGTCAGATTTATTAAATAGAAACTGATGGCTGTTGAGTTATAACAAATACGTTGCGGTAATCGTTTTATAATGTACATGTAAAACACAGCAAACTAGAAACAGTAAGTCGGTTAGATAACCCTTGATGTTTTTTATGAAATACATTTACTGGTATGTAAATGCTACATTTTGTGTCTTAACCTATTAAAGACACCATATTTTATAAATCTGTGTCATCTGCTACAGTTATAATTATTGTGTTAAATTAGTTATCTACGAGTTAATTAGATTTTCCAGTTCATTTATAGGGGTGCAACAAGCCCGTATTGCGATATATTGTGATACAGCCAACCCATTGTGATATATTGATGTAACATAAAAGCCGCGAAAATATAATAAAACCAAATCACCAAACCGTGAATACAGTGCCACAAATTGTTCGCAAACGACCTAGAAACTGTCTATTTAAAGCTAACTCGACTTGCGGATATGTTTGTAACCGAAGAGTGGCAAAGGTGGTCAAAATGTTCTTTTTCTCTTTCTGATGTTTATACATGCATTGCAATGTGTAGATTGAGTAGTTCATTTAACTCTAATATTTCTGTACGGGAATGTGTATCGCAGTATGTATCGCCCCTAGCCTGGTCACCAGGCCCTGAAATATCTCTTTTACTAATAAATATCTATCAGTTTCGTTCTAAAGCCAGTCTACTATCCAGCGCCGATAAAACTGCCCAAGTGTATAAAGCAAATTCATATAAAATAGACTGGAAATAGTGCATGAAATATAGTATATAGAAAAAACATAAATTTCATCAGACTAGTAACTAGTCTAGTATCCCCTGTATACCGGTATATCGTTGCACCACTATAATCATTTACATGTCAGCTTAAAGTGATAGTACCATTAAACGAAAAGCACATCAGTTTATCTCATTTGTTAAATGTTTTCAAAGCACTACTATGTTTCAACGTTCATTTTTGAAAATAATTATCAATACGACCAATTTGAAGCCTATTATAACTTTAATCTGTAACGCATGTTGATACGATGTTTTGTTTGTAGTTGTGTTTATATGTAAGAATGGAGACTGAACACTTTGAGCTAAACACGTTATACATATTTTATGGAAAAACAGATGTTGTGCAATATGAGTCTATAAACTGCTATTTTAATGTAAATGTGTGCGCGCGCTTTATTCGTTTATAAGTCATCTTTGATTAAAGTTTGTATACATGTGCATTGTATAAATGTACCAGTTATACATGTTGGAGTGTCCATTATTTATGTTCTTAGAGAATGAATATAATAAATATCAAAATGTGAATTACGTTAGTCGTAAGTGGTGTTCTTTTATGCTGGCCAAGTCCCCGTCTTTAAACTGTCGGAGTCGTCTGCTTTGTTCAGTAACATTTTTTCAACCTCATGGTCGTACACGGAACGATGTAAGTTTCTGTGCAGTCTTTTTTATTTGTTTAGTCAATGGGGCTAGCAATGGTGTTTCATTAAACAATCAAAATTATTTTGCAGGGTGCAGCAATAGATAAAGCAGAATTTCTTCGTCTGAATGAGGCCGGCTAAAATTAGAAAGGACACAAAACTCCTCACTCAGCGAACTACGTTACGAACGGCAAAAATTATATCATAACTCGGACATATCCTGAAGCTGAAAGATTTTGCGACAATCACTAGATTTTAAACGATCTCGCCTAGAGTGTTTTATTCCAAATGATGTCGCGGGCTGCGAACAACGTTCGTTTGTAGTCAAACAAGAAACCTTGATCTCCGTGTACTTCGTCCATACTGTCTATATTGATAATAGTTCAATACAGAGTATTCTCCCCTGAATTCCCGCCGAAATGTCAAAGCAATATTAAAGGGAAGTAACAATGCATTTTTCATGATAAATGTTTTAAAAGATGCTGCGTGTGCCAAGCTTTGCAAAAAAAATGAATAGAAATTAATATTTGGCTTTTCACAAGCGGCAACACCGCTGTATGTTCGTAAACCTAATACACATATGCCAGCCAACTGCTCTTTTGCATAAACTATAATAATGTAAATCAAATAAACAAATAATTTCGTTTATTTGTAAATCAAGCGAGTTCTTTATGAGTAACTGACAATTCAATGTACATCGTACTCGACGTCAAAGAAAACCTGACGTCATTGACGTTAGAGAGCGAATTTCTGATGTATATGTTCCGTTTTATAATGTTAATATCTTTTTTGTCTTTCGAGACACGTATTTAATTCTTGCAGCGTGCTTGAGGAAAATGATTACTTTATAACGTGTGTCAATATCATGAATTTATATAAATGGGCCAAAATCAACTGAAAGCGTACCCAGCTCTTTGCATCAATAACTCATACAATTATTGTCTGTCTTGAAAACTGGGAATTTTGAGCACTATTCGTCCATATACGTCCAAAAAAACAACTAAAAGCCCTTCCTCTTGCCTCGAACTTCGTTTAACTCAAAGTAAAAGGTCTAGTCCCTTGAAATTTGAGATAACGAGAGTCAACTGTACTTGAATTACAATAAGAAAATAACTGGGTTAGTGTGACAGCATCTTTTAAAAGTTTATTAGTACAATGTAATGCTTCAAATATTTTCATTCACAAAGAGCTTCTTTTTCTACAAGCAGTGCCTGCTTCTTTTTTTACATGCAGTGCCTATCTGGAAAAATTTCATCAATTCACGGACCATAACTCCAGAGAACCTTCAGTGATTTATATGTGGACAAAGGGTAACAAAGACAGGTCACAATGTGTACTGGTTTGAGCTTTTTTACATGTCATAGTAAAGTGTATCATTGCACTTTTAGGGCTATTTTACAATACATCAAACCAAACCGAATCTGATTCAGATTGGAGACCAAATTTTATTCATTTCAGATTTAGCCTGTGCTTTCACATAATATTTATACACCGAGTTTTGACAAGAATTAGTCCCACATGAATCGTGACTTTTCTAAACTTCATATCTTATCATTTATATTTTGTCGTAAGTCAAACCTTTGAGAGATTCCATGTTGTAAACTGAATTTCGTGTCTACGCTAGCTAAAATTAGTAAAATTCAGTGAAGAGCTTTTGTCAGTAAATAGCAAAAGTAACTATAAAACTGTAACTGTAAAAAACAAATCAAAGTCATCTGCAGTAATTTAAGCGTTTGATATGCTAAGTTTCATATAACTCCCTTAAGTGGTTACTAAAGTATGTGCATGATAGTAACTTGCACGCAAAACACATGAAAGTAATTTTTAAAAATCTTTTTAGTTTTTTGGTCTTTTCGCACATTTCACCAGGGCTTCTTTACAACGCATGTGCAGTCTTATTGAAGACAGTGGGCAGAGTCTATTAAACCCTAACAATTTAATGACTAAATGTTTCTAATACAGAAAAATAAATCTGCAAATTCTGAATGAAATCGGACTGGAAAGGAAAGTGAGTCAAAATATATGAAAACTGGATAACAAACTGTGACAGTACCAGTATTATTCAACCTATGGGTGGTTTCAAAATAAATGAGGAAAAAGTGTGACATTAGGGGTCATTTTTAGATATAAAATGATGCTGATCATTTTTATCACAATTTAACAGAGACAAGCTGAATTTTCTAAAAACATCAAAGATTAAAGAATTTGAAAAAGTCAGTAGTTATATTTTTTAAATGTTTATTTGAAATAAAGGAACTTTTCAAATCAAAGGGTATATTTTCATATACCATAAATAGAATAAATGACTTTAGTAGGAATCATCATTTGTTCACTTTATCATAGTATATGATTGAAAATTACATTTGAGCACAAAAATTTGATATTTGGTTCTATTTTTTTTATTAAAGTTGTGTTTTTTCCGTTTTCAAATTTATAATTTTTAAATCAAAGGTTGAAACTTTTTGTAGTTCTATAAATGCATAAAAGGAAAATATGAGAAGACCTGTTTTACAATATTTTAACATTAAAAAAAAAATAATCAAAACTTCACGCTTGTAGGACAAGGTTAAGGCATCTAAATTGAGTTCTGAAGGTATACTAGAAGTCTTTACTTTTGTTACACTCGGGACACAAGACAGCTTAGACAGCTATTGAAATGTTAATAATGTGCCCATTTACTTAATGAATAAAGTTTCCATCTTCAGGTGTCTGCCCTCTTATCTGCCAGCCCTTCTTTTCCATGCTGTTTAAAAAGACGAACATGGTGCTCAGGTGCTGAACAATATGTATGTTGTGATCTTCAATACCTTGCTCTATGCACTGCTTAGCATAGCTGACATCGACCAGCCCTTCACTATGGTTCGTAACAGCTGGAAACAGGCTAAGGGTTAGAGCTTAAGTTGGGAGGCACAGTGCTCAGGTGGTTAATACTCTGGGCTACCAATATGGTACGTTCTCAGTTCAAATCCTGGCTGGGGGCATTGAAAATCTCGGAAACATTTTTCAGGGTTTCCCATCCATCTAAGGGAAGAACTGGTAAAAAACCAAGAGGTAGTGTCATGTGTTTCCATGCTATATGGGGAAATAACGAAGGGGTCTATTTGTGAAGAGGGTCTGGTACTCAGATCGCCCTGTTTCTGCATCTTATAATCTCTATAACATTGTAACACCTGTCAGGGGTCTTCGCAGTGTCACCTGAGGAGAAAACCCAGGGTCGGTCAGGACTAGAACAATAAAAAGACCACTGTTAGTGCATGTATCGATAGAAAGAAAGCAGGAGGAGGATAAACAAGAAAAACAAAATTTTGACAGGAAATTCAGTTTTGGATAGGTTCAAAGAGCCGTTTTTTTCTGTTACTTGTAATACATGATTAAATCATTTGCCTTCTGTTAAGCCTTCTGTTTTCTCAGTTTTTGTTTTCTTAAGCCTTTATTCTTCACCAAACTCAAGATTTTGTTATCTCAACTTTTGAACATTCTGCCTGTAGTTTATTTTGAAGTATTTTCTTTGCCTTACTTTCTCAAACTTTTTCTTTAGACTTGAGTAAGTTTTCATTTTTTTTACAAGGTTTCTCTCTCCACAGAAGAAGTCACCTTTTTCTTCATCATATTTTTCAGCTATTTCCTTTGAACTTATAGTTCTTCCTTTAAAGGGCAGTTTTTAACAACTAGTTTTGGCATTGTTTTGTTTGTTTCAAACCATTTCCTGTTTCAAGAAACATTTTGAGTGAAAATATAACAGAATTTTAATTTCAGTGTCCCGAGTGTAACATTTAATGGCATTTAAATACCTGGGATGAATTGTTGGTAATAATAATATTATAAATGAAGTTCATGCTCACTTACATCATGTAAAAATTAACATTAATTATACTAAAGAGATTTTATTCTTCATGTTACATACTAAATAAAAACTGCTTATTATATTCAAATATTAGTATTTTTTCATGTTTTAAATACTTTACTCACTCACAGGTACTTCATTCTACAGGTGTAAAGCATTAAAATGTTACAGTGCCATTTATATGAAGCAACCAAACTATAGAAGATATTTATTTGATTATTTCTGTGCGTTTTACATGTGACAATCAAACATGTCAAAAAAGGTGTTACACTCGGGACATCAGTTATGATCGTGTAAGAAATTAACATGCTTCACTACTTGATCACGTCAGTTTCAGATATAACTTATACTGACATACTTGTCTCAAAAGTAAAATAAAATAAAGAATTAGGCAGAGAATATAAAAGTGGCATACATCAAAAGTCAAAATGTTACACTCGGGACATTCCTTGGTCACTGATCTTCTATATCAATCTGGTTTATATTAATAGTCTCAAATACAATTGTGCAACATGGTTTACAAAGCAAAACATAACTTATAAAGAAACAAACTTTGAATCATATTTCAGATGCCACTGTACAATTACCAGCTGTTTAAATTCAAAAAGTACATTTTTTTACTGAAAAAATATTCCAGTGAGTGTGTTATTTAAAGTGAAACAAATCTTAATGAAACTGGACAACCATTAACAAATAGTGTTATAAATCACTGGTGTATTGCTAAACTTTTAATAGGAAAAAGACTTATTATAGTAATATAAGATTTATTCAAAATCCATAACATATGAATATAATGTTAAAGTTAAAATGTCACACAGAAAACGTTACACTCGGGATGTTTTTGGCAAGGTTTTTTACTATTACTTTTTAACCAGTAACTCAATAAAAACGAAACTTTGCAACACTAAGTAGAACACTAAAGCACAAATTCTGAATGCAGAAGTTTGTCTAAAAATCATATAATATTCAGTTTATCTGAAATAGAAGAAAAGTCTTCATTTTTTTTTAAACCACCCATGCACATTGTGCACACTGATCAGGATCTCCTTGTATACAGGTAACAAAATGTAGAGTTTCTACCCCCAGCAGGATAGGTGTAATGTGACATAAAAAAGGCTTCAGTGTATCAAACAACTTACATTCATTAAAACATTTGAAATGTACATGTAAGAGTCACATTACAAAACATGCTAGTACACTTACTGCACTGGTCCATTATTTTTAAAGGTGATGTCACACTGGAGCGTTTCTCCTGCGAGGAACACGGTCCCACGGTGAAGGATGGCTGTCACTTCAATCATTATTCAGTGATGTTAATCATCAGTTAGGAATGCCTGTAAATATGCCTTTTGTCATGATCTTCTTAAAATCATTTCTTCTTCTACCCTATAAAAAGACAAATTCTACAATTATTTAAAAACCAGTAAAGGTTTCACTAATTACTCTCCTGAACATAAAATTCTAAGGGAAATGTAATAGCTGAAAAAATACCAGACAACTGTTTTCCAATAAACACAATAACTTTTCTAAGTCAAGCATTAAGAACCTAACTTCAAAGGCAAAAGTACAAAAGTCTAAGTCTAACCCTTCCAGCCCCCACAGTAAAAGGATAATTTAGAAAAAGAGCATCATGGAATCCTAAAATTGAAAATTCATATTACCAAATAAGTATTAGATTTAGGTACACTACTAGCTGGTATTGTAACCTCTCATTATAAACTTTTTATCGTCTTGCGATACAGTTGATCAAAATAGATATGGCTCTTACCAAGTAAGCCGGTTACTCATTGCCGGTTAACATATCCGTAGGAATTAGGACATGTAATGCTTACCTGATTAGAACTTTGTTTCTATGTTTAATATACAGTATTATATTTATTCAGGTGATCTGTAGTAAAATTTGGTAAATGTTTGTCGCAAAGTATGGTAACAATACAATGTAACCTTGGTATATAACTGTTGATACAGTACATGATGTAACAATTACCAAATAAGGAAAACAACAGCATTATAATCTCTCTCTCCAAGTTTTTATCATTTTCTGTAATCATGGAAAACTCCCAGACAGATTGATCTTCATGGTAAAAGTAAAGGTCAAAAAACATTTTTAATCTCATTTCATGCTAATGTGAATAAATGAGCAGAAATTACATTTGTAATAGCTCATTAATAACAATCACAACTAACATTTTTCATAATAAACCATAGCAGTATGTAATAGCAGTTTTACAGTAATTTACACATGTATAAAGGAATTTTATCCAACTTTATCAACTGTTTAATCGCTATAGTTCCATGGTTACTTGGTGGAGAGACACATATTTTCACATAACTTTTCTTACAACATAGAAATAATGCCCTCGTGAAGACCAGTTACACACCTGTTTTATTATGGAGTTGAAAATCAAGAGCTATAAAGAGCATACACCCTCTGAGTCTGACTATATCTACCGCACAGACAAATGTTATGTGTCCATACTGATTGAGTCTTTCACCTTGAAATTGTGATCTGATCACTTTGAGGTAGAGATCTGGGTGTTATGCACAACATGTTTTCACTATGTACAGAACACTTGAGCCAAGCTGCTTGAAAATGCCCACCCTTAATCAAGTTTGTTGACGGTGTGTAGATCATGTATAGATTATTAAATTTTAAACAAGTGCAATGTTACTAAGCTTCTTCTTTGAAGTAAGAAGTGCGACCTTCACCTTGGACATGTTGGAAGTAGCTGTCTGGGTTTGGTGTATAATACACCCTCAATCAGGGCTGTGAACAGGATTTTGTGAAAAAAGAGGAAATGTGTGAGGGGGTCAAGGGGGCTGCTAGGGCCCTTGTGGGGGAGAAGGCCTAAGTTCATGTTTCAAGGACATCTCCTTTGCTTTTATGTAAATCATCCATGTGACATTTGGAAGAACAATAATAAATAATACAAGAGGGCGATGTTGGCCCTATATCGCTCACCTGACTACCATTGGCTATAATAAAAGGGGTCATGATTCTAATATAATTCATAGAGGTCCACTACACAATGCTAAGTAACATTTCAAATATCTATTATCTGCCTGTCGGCCTTGTGTTTTTCAAAAAAGTTTTCCCTATATAAGCCTATGTGAAATCAAGTGCTTTCCCCCCATTCCAGGGAAGGGTTAATATTGACCAGGGGGTCATGATTTGAACAATCTTGGTAAAGGTCCACTAGACAATGCTACATGCTAAATATCTCAGCTCTAGGCTTTGTGGTTTTAGAGAAGAAGATTTTTAAAGTTTTTCCTATATAAACCTATGAAAAACCATGTGACCCCCGGGCGGGGTCAATTTTGACCTGGATGTCATGATTTGAACAATCTTGGTAGAGGTCCACTAGCTAATGCTACATGCCAAATATCTAAGCTCTAGGCCTTGTGGTTTCAGAGAAGAAGATTTTTAAAGTTTTTCCTATATAAGCTTTAAGGTACAGGACCAGTAACAGTTTTGGAATCATAAATTATTTAAATCTATGAGAACTTTTATTCTCTAAACTGTAAATTCCTTTCCCTACTTTTCCAACGCTCGTAATGAGTGTCTGTCTATTATCAGTTCTGTGCCGCTCCATTTTGTACATCACTGTATTATCATCAGCATGCCCACTCATTTTTTAAATTAAGGGTACATGTACCCCCTGCCTTTGCAAATTAGGGGTACACTGCAAAACTTGGGGGAACACTACATGGCAGATCTTATTTTTTTCTATTCAACTGGTTTTTAGTTTGTTTTTCACTCTTTTGGGTTGTTTGGGACTGAACCTTTCCAGATACTGACTCCTCGGCTGTAATTTGACAGAATCATCATGAACTAGTGATTTATTATTTAACATCGGAGTTTTCAGCAAAATTCATGGAATTCCCGTTTTCATGAACAGATTACGATTCGTCCGAAATAACATACACTCAACTGACGACTGGTAAAAATCGCTGATCGATAATAAATGCCCGACTAACAGATATATGAAATTCGTATCAAAAATGCAGTCCATTATCGAAGAAAATAATATTAACTAACCTTTTGCTGGATTTATAAAACAGGGCACTAGACAACTTTTGGGGACAGGTACCCATACCCTCTGGAAGGGGAATTTCTCGTCGTTTTAAGACTAATAGGGGAATTTTTAGCCATATAAATATTACTACTATTCACACTTATTAATACTATTTTCAATCATTTCCAACAGATGTAGAGCTCTTCATAATAGTTTTCTGACAATTACAACAAATGATTATGCAAGTTGTTCTACTATATTTATTTTTTTCTTTCATGAATTAAAACATCTCAGTGACACATGCAAACTTTTTGTTGAATGAGATACATGTCTATTTTTAACAATTATCTGCTGTTTTCGATGTTATTTTTCGCCGGTAATGTATTTGATTATGTGACATTTTTCACCTGCTAAGGGCAATATCCGAAAAATCCGAATGAACAGGGTTCCCTCTGGGTCAATTTTAGTTTGCATATCATAATTTTCTGTTCGTGTTCTGCAGCACCATGAATTCAAAAATGAAAGTAACTGTATGCATTCCCCGTTTGTCACATATTTTCGCGACCTCGCATGTCCGTGAACTTATTTTCGTACATTAATGTTTCTTCGATTTTGGCGATTTAAACACTTCTAAATAGAACACAATTTGTCCAAAGTATGTTTAAAGGTTTAAAATAAGTATTGATAAGTATTAACGAATACTGAAGGATTATTGCCAATAGATATATATTCATGTAGGGGAAAAATTTACGTCCAGCACAATTTACAACTTGAAAATGCACAATGTAAGTCAATAATTTAATTACTAACCCCAAAAAACAATGCCGAAATTATAAGTCTGTTATGACACGTGATGATCGGAAAAATGGGTATACATGAATTGTGTTATGATCACCCGAAGTGCAATCTGTGAATTACATAGTAACAATACATCGAGTCGTGTCAACCAAGCATCGCTAATTAAATCTGTGTTACAAACAACGTATTATAAATTATATTTCGTTTTATGATTGTTTATCAATTAACATCTCTGATAACGACCAGAGACGGCCATGTGCGCGTTATCAGATAGCATCTAATTAGCTCCGCCTTCTTCCGTAAACTAGCCAACAGACGACAATTGATTTTTGATTGACACGTGAGAATTACCGAGATTATTTTGTTGGCGCCACTAAAATTCGCCAACTGAAAGAATTTAACGACAGAATTTATTTTTTCTCGCATTTGGCGCCATTGGCGACCGACAGCGGGAACCCTTTTATAAATGAATCTATACCGACTTGTTACGAGAAAAGTCATTGGACAGTCAATCAAGGGAGAAGGCTCGTGAATGTTTAATTGGATTCGTACTCAAAACTTTTCGTTCTTATGTCCTGCCGACGAGTAACTTCGTGATTTTCCTTCCGATTTTATTTTTGTTTTCGAGGGGATTTTTTTTCTGTGAAAGGGGAAAAAAACATATTATTTTAGGAGGGGAATGGGGCCGATATTCGGCCCCAAAATCGGCCAAACGAGTGCCCTGTAAAATCTAATATACTATTCTGCATTTTGCTTTTTTTGCACACGGTGCACGTGACGTCACACTAATACACTTACCAAACCCCTTTATGCGGCTGACAATTACGCCGAGAAGTCGGTGATGGAAACAAAATTATCTCCGGACCTGCATTTTAAACCTTACCAAACATTCGGCAAGTGCGCGATGAAATAAACAGCGATTTGGCAGTTGAACATAGGAGTTCAAAATCTCTGCGTGCATGTACCCCCAACAAGTGAATTTTGTGCGTGCATTTGATATTTTGTACGTGATTCACGTACTGCAGTGCGTGAATGGGCATGCTGTATCATTTCACAACACTTGAACTGTGCCATATTTTGCAAGCGATTTTTGTTTATCAGAACACTTTGACTTAAAAAACAGTTAATGGATTATAGTTTAAATGAAAAATAAGCATTTCAGAGGAGTTTTAGAAATTCGTCTGTTTATCCGGTGCCAAGCGGGAAAACTGCCATTTAGATTGGGCACACTTTGCGGTTATCTCTCACGCATGCGCAAATCCCCCACATGTTAACATGTAAACAAATTCAGTGACAGATTGTTTGGATGATGTTGTTCGAAACTATATGGTACTCCCATTCTGAAGAGTAACGCGAAAACTGGTATGATTCGGAAACTGGTCTCATGCCAGTACTGTGATTTTTTTTTTATTAAATTAATGTTTGTTTTGTTTTTTTGATAATTGTTGTATGTAAATTATGTCGTGAGGCTCATATGGAAGATTGGGCTTGCCCAAATATGTTGCCTCGTAAAATAAAGACTTTATTATTATTATTATTATTAGCCAACCGACGACGGTTGGTTTTTGATTGACATGGCAAAATTGCCGAGTCTCGTGACGTATAGGAGAAAATTCCTGTGGGTCAAATTGACGCACAGGACATTTAATTGTGGGTCAAATAAGGGTATTTCTTGATTTTAAGGGCCTGAAAATGTTAAAAATAAGTTACGGTCAGCGGCAAAAATTGACGGTCATTCGGGCCACCAGAGAAACACAACTCTTTTTTTTTTTAGGCCCGATCATAATTCAATAGAAGGCATAGAAGGAGGCGTAGCACTAACAAAGTTCTATGCTCCTGCGTTTATGAATAAATTATGCAAATGAACCGCCATATTAGAATTACGGTAAGCGCGCTATTGTGCGCTGGAAATCGACACATGTCCGTTTACAAAGCTCGCCACGTTTAACAGTTTTCTTCCATGTAAGAAAACTTGATGGTTTTTGATTGCATATTGAATGATAAATAAAATAAAAGAAATATGATAAAAATTGGCCGATGATTGATAGTTTATGAGCGTTATAAAGTTCAGGAATTCATCGGAACGACCGAGGTTCTGTCGCCGGATAGCGACTGAAGATAGCCTTTTAAACCAACTTTGAAATTTTTTTGAACATGCAGACAATTTTTTCCCAATAGACATTTGAATATACTTTACGAAACTACCAATTTTGTAATGTGTCCACTTCTTATTAAAAGTGTCTTGGAAGTTAAATTCGTTTGTTTACATAAATTTGTACCGCCATTCCGAAACAAACATCTGTATCGGTGATAAACGAAGTTATACGCTCTATCAAGCAAAGCCTCGGTAGCGCAGTGCCATGTATTCCCGCTTGACACGCGGGAGATCAGAGATCGAAACTCCGATGGAGTAGGAAAAATTTATTATTTACTCTGAACATATTTATTTATACTCACACTTCTATTATGTATAGTGAGAACGGGATTAAAAACGTAATACTGATTCAAAAACGTAACGAATTAATTTGAATATATGGGTTGAGTTAAACGCCCGCGCATGCTCTGTGTGTGCGTGATGTTTACATCCGGTCGTAGCATACGAATAGAGAGCAAACATTGTTAGTGCGTAGATTAGAGTTTTAATCATTAATAGTTATAATGGTATACTCTTTTCAAAGTAAAATTTCTAAAACTGACACAGTTTGATGAAAGCTCGGCATATCCACAGCCTATCTAATCTGGTCCAGTGGTCAGGTGGAAGAGCTGGTTCGAACTGCATCGGGACGAAACAGGCCCTCACGAAAATTAATTTGAAAGAATCAACTGTAGTCACCATTTACAATTAAAACAAAATATATATATACTAAGAAACAAAATGCTTCGTACCGATAACGAGTTTGTTGTCAGATTATTTGCAAGTTCATTAACTGACTTAATTACGGAAAGTTAATATTGTTGGCACTTCGATAGGTTTACAACAGTTGTCGCCCTTCGGATGTAAGGGTTAAATTCTGTCACGTCCGTGTCCGGAACTTACTTCCACATGGGGATTTTTTTTATAGAAACTAAACTTTTGCTCTACGACTGGACCAGATTAGATAGGCTGTGGATATGCCGAGCTTTCATCAAACTGTGTCAGTTTTAGAAATTTTACTTTGAAAAGAGAATACCATTATAACTAAAGAATGGGTGTCAGAAAGGCCCACTTCCAGAAAGGACCGGTACCGAAAAGGCCAAAATCCAGAAAGGCCAATACCAGAAAGGACCAGTTTTACTTTCTATGCTATATAGTAACTTTGGGAAATAAAAGATTAAAAGAGCATATGTACACAGAGAATTTCTTATATACAACCAAAATGTAAAGATGGGAAAAACGCATAGCAAACATTGAGGTACATAAGAAGAATTCTCAGCTTCGCCGTGACGTCATACTGACCAGTTAACTAATCGGATTATTAGGTCGCGTTCACTTCTTCATTCGGTAAAAGGTGAAAACTCGGTCTTTACCGTTGACTCTTATGCAAGTTTAAATTTATTTTAAACGAAACAAAAAGCTTCTGACAACATAGAATTATTATAAAGACAATCTGATAGTTTCAAGGTAATGGAAGATCGTCGTCTTCTTTCATATCCAATCTTGGTTATTATATCATTCAGAATTAAAGATGCATAAAGACCAGCGATGACAGCCGAGGAATCCCCTTTCCCGAATGTAAATATTTTTTTCAGTACCCGGATGTGCGGGTGAAATGAATGATTTTTTTTCATATTTACATTTATGAAAATAACAGAATATAGAAGCAACAACATAATTAAAAATAGCCATTAACAAAAATAACAATTCACACATTTATGAAATAACCAACATTCTTAACAAATATAGAAGTAACAACAAAGTTAAGATTAAAACACATTATATGGTATCCCAAAAATGGGCCTTTCTGGAATCATTTATGTGGGCATTTCCGGTACCTTTGAAAATTGGGCCTTTTAGGACTGGTCCTTTCTGGAAGTGGGCCTATATAACTTGCAGTGCCATCCGCATTTTTACCGAAATTTAACGAAATGAATAGTATCATTACCGAAAAACAGTTTTGATCGATTAGCTATATCTTTCTAAAGATGTATTAGCTATGTTCTTGGTAGGTCGACAACTTCTTCTCTATAAACTCATGAAACTTAGTTATCAGCAAAACATCTCTATCTTGGATTCAAAGTTTCCTTAGTAATCGTTCTCAATCAGTAGTAGTTGAAGGCTCACATTCTGATTCTTTACCAGTTCTGTCAGGGGTACTCCAGGGTTCTGTCTTGGGCCCGTGTCTCTTCCTTTGTTACATCAATGACCTTCCCGACTCTGTTAAAAGTAGGATACGCTTATTTGCTGATGACACAATCATATATCTCACCATAGACTCATCAGTAGACTCTAACAAACTTCAAGATGATTTACCAAAATTAGAAGAATGGGAGCGTAAATGATCTATGGAATTCAATCCTGATAAATGCGAAATCATAAGAATCTCAAAAAAAGAAAAAACATCATCTTTCCATATAAATTACACAATCAAGAACTAAAAACTACAGAAAATGCTAAATACCTTGGGATTACCATCAGTGATGACTTTAGTTGGAAAAAACATATTGAATCTACGTCTTCAAAAGCTAGTAACACTCTTAGATTCATAAAAAGAAATGTACAATGTAACAACCGTAATATCAAAGAAACTGCCTACAAAACATACGTCCGTCCACAGTTAGAATACTGTAATACCATATGGCACCCATGGCAGAAAAACTTATCATATGAGATAGGAAAGGTACAAAGGGCTGCAGCCAGATATGTTTTGAATGATTACTCTTACCAAAGCAGCGTAACATCAATGCTTGAAACTCTTAAATGGCAGACATTAGAACAGAGAAGAATACACGCATCCTTAATAATGTTATGTAAAATATCACACAACCTCGTCATTGTAGATCATAACCACCTGACTGTCTCTAGAAATCTTAACTATAACATACCATTTTCAAGAACTCAGTATCATATGAACTCCTTTTTCCCTCGCACGATCAGATACTGGAACGCCTTGCCCTATAACATCAAGGACAGTGTGAATCTTCAGTGCTTCACATCTGGCCTAGACTCATATATGGACTAATGTCATCGTCCTGTTTTTATTTTTAACCAAGTTCTATATAGTACTACTTTTACTCTCTTAACACATGCATAGCATGTATCATGTAATTTAGCATTTTCTTTTAACAACTGCCCCGACCTCCCAGTTATGATCAGAAATTGATTGTTGGGAGTATCCCCGTAGATGTAGATGTAGATAAAAACGTTTTTATATTCTTCTTCTTCTCCTTCCGTATTTCGGGCCACTAGCCGGTTCTATATTATCATTATTATAAAGAATTTTAAAAGTAGGCTTATATTTCTTGCTTTTTGCAGTAAGATTGTCATATGATACTTACATTATTCAAAACAAGAAGTGGAGAAATCCACGAGAAAATGGTTATTGGGGCTGTACGTTTCACCTGTAGCAATATTATTAACATTTTCAATCCCGATAGTATACATGTGTATACATTTATGTATATTCGTCCCAGATTACACGCACGCCGGCGTACGCATTATAGATCAAATTTATTAGATCAAAGCACTGAAAGTACTGGTGGGTAGGTTGTGCCGGCACGTTGAAAATTAAGTTTAGGCAAGCAATACTGATATGTTCAACTCCAAGCGATAAACTAAAATGTTCACTCGAAAACTGCTCCAATCCAAGACGTTACAATGGTACCACAAGATGAAGGCCAATGTCAAGAAAGTCAAAACTGTTTTGCAATTCTCGCAAACTTGTGTTTCAGGTTGCAAATTTATAAATGAACTTGCATTTAGTTTTCAATAATGCTGTGATTGCATTGATACAGCGATCAAAATTAAGTACTAATAGGTCGAGTTTATTTTGAATAAACTTATCAGTCAGCATTCGATAACTTTAGTTATATCAGCCGTGTTACCTACGAGCACAGATGGTACACTAACACTAGATGTATGTGTGCTAACTAGTATGCTAACTACAAACAAGTTAATTTTCAAAAGTCTTCAACGTGGCATTCCCTGTTTGATATTATTTTTGTTTTTTTGTTTTCAAGATAGTAATTTACATGTTCTGTTGTTTATTTCAAACCGGAAGCGGTTATTGCACATAGAAAGTTATTTCAGTTCGGATAATGAAACTGTCCGTACAGGAACATGTCAAAATGTCATATTTTAAAACTCTTTTTCGTCTCCTTGGGTTGATGTACGCAAAAGGGTGTTTTAGGTCTTTAGATTAAGAACTATTTATTTTCGACGTAGACGAAAACCGTATCCTGTGCTGCCAAGCACATGCGCATGTGCAGATCTCCCGTGCACTGCTGTTAAGGGAAACGGGTTTTTAGCACATTTCCCAAAATTCTTAGCTCTCTAAGAGCAAAATTAAAATCGGCTTGAGTAGTCTAAACGCAGAATAACAAATCCAATTTGGAGAATGTACGTGCATCTAAATATAAATTACTCTACAAAATGCGGTCCGTAACAGTAACTAATGTCGAAAATGTCAAATAATTGTGTCACGCTAGTACAGTACTGATACTATTAGAATACAGTGTTGTATAAATTTACATAACGTATTCGTAATTTATTCTTTAAAGGACCAAAATACAGAATTCCTTCTACTATTGATTTTCATGCTTGTCGTGGTCATATTGCGGAATCCATCGAAACTTTTTGTGTTAAATGGTGTCGTCGTGAGAATGCTGATCCAAATGCATTAACGTCTTGGAAACGAAGTATTTTTAACATTGTCGATTCTCGTATAAAATTTTACCAAACAAATGAACACCTACTTCCATCAAAACCCAAGTTTACTTTAAGACATCTGAAAAAGGAAATCCAAGAATTTCATTCTAAGTATGTCTTAGTTCCAGCAGACAAGGCGGCCAACAATATTATCATCATTTGACGCCTACATTATATTAATGTTTTACAAAACGAACTAAATAGCACTAAAGCTTATATACTGAGTCCTTCCGTTGAACAAAATGTGGTCACTGATCACATCAGTGAAGTTTCTAATTTGAAAGTTCGTATAGATGATCAACATATTAAACTTCCTACTATGTACTGGATTCCTAAATTACATAAACAACCATATAAAGCTCGTTTCATCGCTAATTCAAGCTCTTGTACCACTACAAATATTTCAAAACTATTAACATCTTGCCTAACTGCTATAAAAACCCACGTGAAAAGATATTGTGATAAAGTATACGAAAACTCTGGTAAACATTTATTTTGGTCGATCAAAAATTCTGGCGAAATCCTGGATAAGTTTAAAGTTAATAATTACAAAGTAACTTCAGTCAGTACATACGATTTTTCTACTCTGTATACCACTTTACCACATAATTTGATAAATGACAAGCTAACTGCCCTAATTCAAAAGACTTTTGCCAGGGAGAATGTTACATTTCTCGCCTGCAATTTCGATAAAGCTTTTTTTACTAGCTGTATTGTTAAACATTATACTATGTGGACCTGTGACGAAGTTTGTAAAGCCCTTTCCTTTTTATTGAACAACATTTATATAAGGTTTGGGAATGCAGTTTTCAGACAAGTAATCGGTATTCCCATGGGAACAAATTGTGCACCCCTTGTCGCAGATTTGTTTTTATATTGTTATGAAAGAGACTTTATGTTGAGTCTTTCTCCAGACACGCAGGCAGACATTATTACTGCTTTTAATAATACATCACGCTATCTGGATGATATTCTTAACATGGATAACCCGTTTTTTGGTCAATTGGTGGACACTATTTATCCCCGGGAACTCCAGTTAATTAAAACTAACAATTTGGATACTGGTGCTTCATTTTTAGATTTACATCTCTCTATTGATAACAATATTATACATACCAAAATTTATGACAAGAGGGATGATTTTAATTTTAGTATTGTAAATTTCCCCCATTTGGATGGGGATGTACCTCATGCTACATCTTATGGGGTATACATTTCTCAGTTAATTCGGTTTGCCAGAGCGTGTAGTTTTGTTGAGGATTTCAATGAACGTAATCAATATATTACAAACAAACTTCTTCAACAGGGCTACCGTTATTACAAATTGCGTAAATATTTTGCTAAATTTTACTACCGTAATTCTGATTTGGTTTTGAAATTCAATAGTAATCTAAAGACTCTTCTGCGAGAAGGTATTTCAAAACCCGATTTTTATGGGGATGTGGTTTACAAACTTCGTAAGATTTTGGGTCATGGCAATTTTCCAACTGTATTTGCTAAAATTATAAAACGTTTTGTTAAAAGAGGTTACGACCCAACTGTTTTGAGACACACCGCATGTTTGGTGTTCAACCCGTTTACAGTTGGACGCTATGCTTCCCTCTTTGATTGTGTCTGACGGAAGAGGGGGAGGACTCTGTGATGGGCAGTTTTTAAATCCCACTGGGACGAAACTGTTTTGATTTCTGTCCTCTGGCCTGTTTCGTCGGGCCCTTAAGGGTGTTTCTCTTGGTGCTCTGCCTTCTGCAAAGGCATTGAGTACATACGTTTTTTTGGTTCTCAAGGTTTGCTTTTTATATATTTATACACGAGCATTTTTGTGTTTTACATACTATGCCTTTTGTTTCCATTGCGTGTGTTAGAGATTCACCTAGCAGGGATTACTTTTATTTACACTGTCCTGTGACTTTGGAACATGGTGGGGGTAAGAGTGAGGTTGGGTGCGCACCATAAACCGGTTTAAGCTCCCCAGTGGTGTTTTTGCCACTGACCGTTCCAAGGCGGTGCCCCACTGTGTTCCTTTAATTGTTCGTTTTGTCCTCGTGTGTTTGCTTTGTATGCTAGTGTGTGTTGGTAGTGTATATGTGTGTTTGTACATGATTGTGTGTGTGTGTGCGTGTGTGTGTGTGTGTGTGTGTGTGTTGGTGGTGTGCACTTCTGGGTGCTGTGGGGCTCGTTTTGGGGAGGCTGCGTTTTTGGTATGTGGTATTCCCTGTTTGATATTATTTTTGTTTTTTTTGGTGCATCGTATGTCATCTAGAAGAACATACTGTGTATATTCAAGTCAAGTTAGAATACCTTTATTGCACTTATTTCAGTTTTTTACTTAACTTGTAGTCATTTAAAATTTAGCATCCTTTATGAATGTCCATAATTTTTCACATCTGGTGCGAGTAAAAACGCCAAGTCGAGAATAAGCATAGACCCAATACGAATTAACTTAGATTTAAGTAAACAGCGACAACTATTTTAAATTCACATTACGTTTGGAAACATTTTACTAGAGAATACGCTACCGAAGTTACGTAACGAT
>JAFMSR010001639.1:0-25963 GCA_022818135.1 Saxidomus purpurata
AGACTTGTCACTGTTGATGCAGAGAGGAGCAATTTCCTCATACAGGTACCACTGTCTCATGGAATCTAATCCTGGACTTTCAATGCGTTCTGGGAAATCATTTACAGACGAGCCTGTTCGTAAAGCCTTGAATGACTCTTCTTCGGAGAACATATACTCCTTTAAGAACACTGTCCCTGGGGATGTGGATGTCATCCTGAAAGAATTTTCATGCTCATAAAGTACATGCTTACATTTTAATTAAGAAATCAAAAGTGAGTTTAAATCAAGTAGTATAATTAAGTATGCTTACATGTTGCCAAGTGAGGAATAATATAAATCTTTTTGTTTGTTACTGTTACAATGAATGAGATCTACTCAGTCATGAATATAAAAGTGTCAAGGTAAAGCGTTTGTTTTATTATAGTGTCACCCCTTCTTAAAGGGCCAGCCATTTCTGACTTACAAGACACCTTCTGAGCATATTTACCTCCTGAATCCTATACTTTAATGCCAGGCACCAGGCAGGTAGGTATACGGTAACCATTATTGAATATTATATGCTGATCTTAGATGAGATAAGAAGAAACAAAAATCAAATTACTCAGCTACAAACCTGAAATAATGGTACTTTCTTATATTGGGGATTTTCTTGAAGAATTTCTTAAAGAAGTTATTCCAGTCATAAAACAGAACTGGGTTTTGTGGATCCTCTGTCAACTGGGGAATATTGTGACCACCACGTGAGGATCTTCGAACTGTCTCCGCAATATCATCCATGCTCTCAGCACTGGAATGTCTCCATCTCACCTGAAAGTTCAGAAGAGATTGTTTTCCAACAAAGTTATAAAGTTTTCATTTTTCTCTGCTTGTAATTAGATAGATGTCTCTACAAAATACCCACTTTTTCCTACTAAGATGAATGTTTTTTTTTTAACTTTTTTTCTTTTTGAAAAAAATTGAAACATTACTTGATACATTAGACTAGTACATCCTATCTACCTACATGTACAACCATATTAATATTCACAACTATATCAAACAAGAAAAATTATTTTGCTTGCCATGTTATGCTATATACCACAAACTTATGTATGATTTATTATTCTCATATTTGAGTAATTATTAACAAGGGTGTATTAATTTTTAAGTACATACTTTCCATAGTCCAAAGTGCCAGTCAGGGCTAAACTTTGTATGTCCTGCTTCCATCAAGCTGTATTCCACAGTCTGGTGAGCTCCTGTCAATGTTCTCCACAGGCCATAGCTTAAACATACAGTATATTTTTTCATAAGATTTCCTACTTATTAGACATTACAAGTTTTGGTAGTATAATATATTAATAAAATTACAGATAGATAATAACTACTTTAAATCTACAGCAATCATCCAGTTGTTTATTTTGTAAGTCACAAGTATTTTTCTTTGTATGCAAATGAAATAGAGCATTTAATGAAAAGATTGTTGATTTACCCAATAACAGTATTGTTCTTGTTCTGGCCACTGCAATTATCCATATTTAGCTGAACATGCTTTTCACCAAAACCATGGGTTTGAAAATGATGATGAAGCATTGACGTCACACTATTAGCTCTTTTACCTGCTCCTTTACCTTCATCAACCAAGTAGAAGATCTGTGTTCCTGAAAAGTTGTAAAGGACAATAATTATTTAAATCTATTCCGCAATAAAGAGAATGTGAAACATAATTTTTTAGGATGGAATGAGACTTATACATTTTTGCCTTAATGGCACTAGAAGTACATGTTTGTACTACTCTTGTACAACACATTCAATTGACATGTCATTATTGAAAGGATTGCATTATGGTTAAAATTGTTTATTTGCAAATTACCATTGTCAGAAACAGATAACAGTATATGCATGTGTGAAAACTACTTAGTACCTGATGATTCACAGCAGATTCCAAAACACTGACATTTTCGTGGAGTCCTGAAGAAGATGGGGCCCACTTGCTGTGCATAATGCGGGTAGAGCACTTGTTGTGCATAGTCAAAACTATACACAATAGTTGTATCAACAGAACATGGAACTTGACCTGAAAATATAAAATCAAATTTTGTCATACTTATGATATACCACTTCTGATTAACTGAACCCTCAACATTAAAACTTAAATATTATTAAAACCTATTATAGCACAATTGTCTAGTTCTCTATATTTTTGCGCTGAATTCCGACTAAAAGAGTTGTTGAGTTCAAGGTTCAATCCCTAGTCTTGCCACTACTAAATAAGAGAGTTGCATGGGTTGTTACTGGAAAAGTAGGTAAATGACTTTGAACCATTTGCTTTCTTAACATGAAACAAAACAGTTACTTAAAGCTTGAACTATTTCTTGACAGTTCATACATTTACAGACAGCAATAATACTAACTGCATAACTATACATAAGCAATCAGTTTCCTAACTATGAAAACAGTCTGCATACAACAGTACACAGTACAATTCAAAACACTTTCTCCAAGTAAACATTTAAAGAGAGAATATGCTGCATAGCATACAACTCAATAGCAAATGCAAAATCTTACACTTGTCGCTTTGTGAGTAAGTTACAATAAACTTTGGTAACTAGGGGTAGGGAGAGTCTATCATTTTTACCTGGTACTTTGTTTTCTTGTGGTAAGTTTTCAAAACTATTTTTTGATTGCTCACACTGATGCCTGTAATGATCACGCTGACATTGAACCTTTCTTAGATGATCATTATACATATCCAGCTGCAACTGTTTTTCCTCCTCTGTGCATGCAGTTTCCACTATTTACAAGTCTCTGGGCATATTTCTGACATGTAGTGCAGAGGTCTGTGGCAGGTTTCATAACTACAATATTTGGACAATGTTCCTGCCATAGCCTATAGAATGTTTTTAAAGACACCTTCCTAATTTCGGCAGTATCTGAGGCATCACAGTAAAGTGAATATATATCTGCCTTATTCTTGTCTCACGGAAGAAGGATAGTTTTGATGTTTTGGAATTTTGCCATTCGTCCAGGAAGAGGAACACCATTCTGGGTAGCATACGTTACTAAAAAACTTTTGACATAATTGACTTCATCAAATTTAAGTGCATGTTTGGGAGAGTTCAGTTTATTACCGTGTACCCTCTCCTCAATTCCAACTTCATCAATAGATCTGCAGATGGAATCAACGGTCTTTCTATGGACACCATGTGCAAATGCAAACAATTCCCTACATACATTTTTTCCAGCAAAGAAGTAATTCTGCCTCGGACGCTGCCTATCTTTTCCACGGTTATTTTTAATTTCAGTCGCTCTGTGGTGAAAGAGTTGTGACTTTATAATAAGGTCTA
Source organism: Saxidomus purpurata (assembly GCA_022818135.1). Lineage (NCBI taxonomy): Eukaryota > Metazoa > Mollusca > Bivalvia > Venerida > Veneridae > Saxidomus > Saxidomus purpurata. The sequence continues at coordinate 3,309 of JAFMSR010001639.1, forward strand.
ACTCAGACTTTGTTTTTTCTTGCATTGAAAAGCGATAACTAATGACTAAGTCACGATCAATGACTGATGAACAGTTCCTGCCATCGTACAGACGGCTACAACCGCATCCATTCAGAAAAAAATGTTCCTGCTTGGCTAATTCAATATCTACATGTGCATCATAATTTGAATTCATAGCAACATTTTCATTGTCAATATCATGCAAGTTATCCTCAGAATCAGACTCATTGTTTAAATCATGATCAAAAGTAACGTCAACATCCGAATTCTCTATGTGTCCGAAATAAAGAGTATTAACATGTTCAAGCTCCTGCATAAAGTCTTCATCACAATTTAATGATATCTCATATGGGATAGTACTGACTGTTGATGACTGACTATTATCCATAGTTATATATGTTTACATTTTAAATTCAATGTGAAGATATAAAAAAAAATTGGTCTTCTGTCAAATACTAAATTTACTTCCGGGTCCGCCAAATTTGCAAAAGCCCGGATAATTTGCCTAAATTGGCAATTTATATGAATGATGAAGAAGTGCTATACCAAGTACTGCTTCCGTGTGTGATTAAACAACCCAGCAAACACGCGACGTCGGTACAACGTTGGATCAACGTTGGATTTTGGTCGCGACGTCGGCGACCTCAATCCGACGTCTATCCAACGTCAAAACCCCGACCACTATACAACGTCGGTTTCCGACGTTGGAACGACGTCGGATTGAGGTCGTAATTTTAAAAGCTTGTAATCCCCGGAAACTATTTTATTAAATCGTGTGATCAAATTGATAACTGCAACTGCGTTGAAGTTTTTGTGATTTTTTATTATCAAATCCTTAGCAACTACTCCCCTTTGTCAGATAGGTGGCGCTGCAATATGCGGGAAATATATTTGTAGGTGGCGCATTTCAACGGATGTAAACATTTTACTTTTAAATCTATAGCGTTGGCGGAAAGTGAAAGACAGCAAACCGGCGAAGAAGTTTCGATTTCAGTTGAACATAGAAGCTATACAGCAGTTTGAAAAGGTAAGATGAAAATGGATTTGATTTCTTTATAGTTTATCTACATTAGTACAAACGATACCTGTTTGCTTGACCATGCATTGTTGATGTAACGATCGATTAAACAGAATTGTCCATACCCACCCTCTACATAATCGCAATGCGCGGGTATAAGCATTAATATTAGTTTAGATAGTGCTTTTTTAAAATATTTTATTAATCATTTCTATCTTTTTGATAAGTATGATATGTAAACGTTTCGCATGAAGTACGTAGCAAAAATTCCAACTTAATCTACACGGGCATATAAAATGTGTACATGACATAATTAATCATTAATGTAGTGGGGAAATTCGACCTGTATTCTCGGCTTCGCACATCTGGGTTAATGGTATAATAAATGCTATTCGGGAAACGTGATTACTCAGCTTTCATCTTTGTTCTTTAAGTATTTTAACTTTTAAAAAGTACTGAATCCAAATGTTTATTCATATGTAAATAAAATGTTTTTTTATGCTTAACCACATCATTCTGTACTGATGTACTATCATGATTCTAATAAGTGATCATACATCTTCTTTAAATTCTATTGAACTCTATTTACATTTTATTATATTTTCAGATTATTGTGGCAAAGTTCTACTTGAAGAGCATTACACAGAAGCTCACCTTCGCATCAATATCTACATATGGACATGAATCGGTAAATATACATTTTGATACATTGATTATGATGGTGCACACAATCTCTGTCGCAAGTAACTGAAATAGTTCATACATTGAAAAGCAGTTGCTAGTAAGTACTCATAAATAACTAATCAAACAATTGTTGTATTAACAATTACTTTCCTTTGGGTATAACTTTCAGCCAATAGATTCAGTGACAAATAACAACTTGAGAGAAAATGATGTTCAAGTATTAAGATTTTTTAATTTTTTTATTATGTTTACTTTTAGGGTTAACATGTGTAATCAGATATGTTTCTAATCACCTTTGATTTTTATTTTAGCCAGTGCAATGAAGACAAAGGTAAAGGAAAGGCTGACAGAGCATGACATAACTCTTCAATCCAAATTTGTTTGAAATATGCACCAGATCGGACGGTGGAGGGCGAAAAAAATCAAACTGAAGAAAACAGATAATTTTGAAAAAAATCAACTGACTGTCTTGTTGCAATGTGTAATTCTATAAGATCTCTTCTGTGATTGATTACGGTTTTGATTCCAGCAATACTTTATTGTTACAGTGATTTAATGTTGTTTGAAAGTGTGATATAGACCTACTATCTAAAATTTAATCCATTGCTTGCAGGAGAACATGCTTTTAGTTGCTTGTACTTTAAAGTACCGTAATTTATTGCTTATACTGTGACTGACTTAAAATATTATTTAAATATACTTCAATCTACTTACATTTCTTACCATTTGTAAATTTAAATTGATATTTTTAGAAAGACATTTTACTTTATTTTGAGTTTTTTGTTGTCCATTTGTTTTGATATGCATGGTTTTGTTTATGTCTCTGCCTAATAATGATTATTACTATGACTAATAAAATATATTTAATACTGAACTGACACTTTCGTTGTTCATTTTAAGTTGGAAAATGGTTGGATTCAGGTCGTAATACAGTTGGATTTCGGTTGGAAAATGGTTGGATTCAGGTCGTAATACGGTTGGGTTTAGGTTGGAAAATGGTTGGATTCAGGTCGTAATACAGTTGGGTTAAGGTTGGAAAATGGTTGGATTCAGGTCGTATTACGGTTGGGTTTTAGTTGGAAAATGGTTGGATTTACGTTGGGAAACGGTCAGACCACGACGTTGTATCGACGTCAGAATCCGACGTCTAAAAAACTTTCAAATCCAACCAAAATCCGACGTTGATCCAACGTCGGGGTCCAACGTCTAACCAACGTCTATACGACGTCATTTGTTTGCTGGGAAAATTACTTACCAGTGTTGAACACTTTCCAGCTTTGCACCTGCTGAATTATCCAAGTTGTTTCACTGTTGTAAAATGCGTGTAAAATGACCTAATTAGGTTTGGCAGAGACACCGGTTAACGAAGGGAAATAACCGCACCAAAGCGTGAAATTGGTAAAATATTAAGAATCCAAATAGGGAGTAGATACCTAAAAGTTTACCGACAGTACTTTGCTTCTGCACAACGCGAAACAAATAAATAATGCATAAAATTGTTCATCTACTCGATGCAATTAGGAAAAACTGTGACGTCATTGACGCCGCGAGGAATCGCGGCGTCAGTATTGAATAGGTTTCAATTTTGGACCATGGGGTTGCATAATCAAATAGGGAGCAGCCAACATTATTATTGTAAATCTAAACTATGTTCTATGTATGAAAAATGACTTTTATGAATCATTAAATTGTATTAAGTCATTAAAAAAATAATACAATAAAAAATACTTATGTCTTCTTCCCTTAATACAAAACTTTGGACACATTTAATGAGTATTTAATAACTTTTCCACAAACTCGCAGACTACGGGTTTTTTATAGCTTTGTTTACGGACCTTACGACCCGATTCATCAAAGCTCAGAAAAAAAGATTCGGAAGATGTTTTGCTATCTTAAAACACTCAGATAATAGAATACATGGCGCCAACGCGAAAAATCAATGAAAACCCATTTTAATTACTACATATTAGACTATATTTATTGAAACTGTAAAGAAAAACCGTTCACCCAACTATGCAATACGTAGGGCCCTAACGGAATTCCATTCCATCATTTGTAAACAAAAACAATAATCAGCCAATGGAAGTTCTGTAAAATGTATACGTCACAGCATAATTAATCATGTGGATTTCGTCTCTTTCCGCCATATTGCTGGAGTGTATATGCTTCGGGAATAGAAAAAAAGAATAATCCACATTACCAGCTACAGGGAGGGAGGGGCTGGTGTATCTGTTTTACAAATAGTTCTTTTTCACAATATTTGGACCCGGTGTAAATTATATTTGCACAGGTTTTTTTGCCTCTGCTTCCTATAAACCGACCTGTAGTCAGTGAAATTGTGGGAGGAGCCATGGTTATAAATAGTTTTGTCTATCAGTTCCTTGGTATCTAAAAATAGCCAGTGTAAAATTAGCATCCGAAAAATAATTAATGTTGTGAAAAAAGAGGTATCTAACAATTTATGGAAGTTACATAAGGATTTAGTATTATGCTAGTTACTAATAAAAAGTTTATTTTTATGAATCAGTTTCATAATTAAACAAAAAGTACACAGAGGTTATGATAATTTTATGTAGTAAAAAGGGTTCGCTGATGTTTACCACGCACATTTTATAGAGAAACCTGTCCCAGTCATGCTTCAAAAACATGCGCGGCGTCTTTGATGCTTTGCATCAAAATTCGTCTTGTCTTTTCTGACGTTTTCTCAGAAACGAGGCTGATGTCATTTGGGCCAAAAATCTCAGAGACTGCCACAAATGTATTTACATACAAAAGTTCACCATCATTGCATAAAAGGGTAGATCATGCTTGCAAGGAAAATAACGTTTAATCTCTACATTATCCAATCACTTTTTACACAAAAATGGAATGTTCCAGTTTTTAAAGCCAACTAATGGCTATATTCAGAAACGTTCCTCGACTCAAACTCGAACAGATAATTACCTTTAATCGGCTAACGGTCGATGCATTTCCTCCAATGAGGAGCGATTGGTATTCATAAACGTAAGGAAGGGTCGAGTAACCTCGAGTAAGGACAGATATTTCGAGGAGCGAAAGCGCTTCCTCGAGCTGCACTCAAGGTGTCATTTTGAATATGACTCCAGTGAGAAATTGACGAATTGCATAAAATAGATGAAGTTGTATAGGTCCGTATGCCAGGAATAGTTTTAAGGTACAGAGGCAACCCCTTAGATGATTTTAATGATGTGGAATTCTTCTTAAAATATTATACTAGTACTTAAAAAAACGAAATAAAGCTCAGTAGGCAATAAAACATATTTTATGACCAAAAACTCACCCTAGACAAATTCCGCAGATTTTTATACCCCCGAAACGAAGTTTGGGGGGTATATAGGAGTCACCCGGTGGTTGGTCGGTCAGGCGGGTGGTCGGTCGCTCAGGCAGTCTGATGTATTTTCCTTGTCCGGAGCATAACTTGAAAACTACTAGTTGGAATTCAATACAACTTCATACAATGGTCAAGCACATTGAGAGGAAGTGCAGTGCACAAGAACCATAACTCCATCTTGACTCATTACAGAAATCATTCAATAAAACTTCAAACAATGGTCAAGCACAATGAGAGAAAGTGCAGTGTACCAGAACCGTAACTCTTATCTTGAGCATTTACAGAGTTATTGCCCTTTGTTACTTTTCCTTGTCCGGAGCATAACTTGAAAACTACTGGTTGGAATTCAATAAAACTTCATACAATGGTCAAGCACATTGAGAGAAGTGCAGTGCACAAGAAACTTTCGGGCATTTAACTCCTACAACAACTAGTTAATATTGGGTTGCTACTATTAATCACCATGGAGCTAAAATTTAAAAGTCACAGTTTTAGCTGAGAAAAGGTGCAAGAAATATTGGAGCAAACAAAACAGTGATCATTATGCGTTTCTTTAAAGGTGACTGGTTTGTTGCTGGTTTAGATGTAACTGGTTCGTTGCTACCTTAAAGGTGAGCACATGGAAAACTATATAAAAGTGTTTGTTTTAAGATTTTGCGATTGAAGGCTCGTTTTCTTTTTCTTTTTCAGTTGATGAATGACTTTTATAACAAGATCAATGAGCCCACCCTGAATGGTGCAATATTTATAGCTGTATGCAGAGGAAAGGTATTCTTTAACCTTTGCTCTGCTAAATTTTCTAAATGATCAATGCTTTATATTTGTACAGTTTCATTAGTTGTTCAAATGGGTGTTCAGTAAAAACTTACTTAATGAATAGTGAGTATCAGGATCAGACTGGATGTCTGTAGCAGGGCTCAAACCCATGACCCTTAATCACAGCCTGCACAGTTCTCTCATGATGGTCTGCCTGTGTAATTGTAATGCACCTAGTAAGGCTTTAAAACCTTGGTCAACTGTAAGTCTTCCTTTGCAATGTCATTCTAGTCAAAATTGATGAATCCTTTTCCTAAGGACCAGTGCAGATCATGATCAGCTAGTACATCCATGCAGTCTGATCCTGATACTAATCAGTTATAACTTTTTTACTGAACACCCCTTTAAACATCAAATGAGAAGTGATAAGAAATCTTCAGGTTAACACAAGGTATACAACTTCAGGTTAATCAGTTTGAATCTTAATCCCACTGGCTTTATGCATGTTTAAAGAGTGAATGTATAATACTTAGTATAAAATACTGGTAATCATTACAGACAAGTATCTAATATGCCACAAATAGACCTGAAAAGTTGCATCATAGAAAATGGAGGTTTACATGGATTTAAATAATTATGTAGGTAGTTGTACATTATCTTAGGTTAGTGAAGGGCTGGATTTCTCCGATATCAATGGCAGGGCTGTGGTGATAACAGGCTTACCTTACCCTCCGTACCTGGACCCGAAAATTGTCCTCAAGATGCAGTACCTGGATGAAATGAAAGGGAAACAGGGATTTAAGGTAAAATATCTAAAATATCATCAAGATAAAAGGATTAAATTGTCACAAAAGCAAATATTGTCCTTTGAGTTGAAGCACTTGCAGTACCTTAATGAAAAAAAGTCAAGTAAGTGTTTCTGGTAGATAATCAGTACAATAAGTATAGGATATCGACCGAGTACAAGGTCTTTCTTTGTAGGAAAGACCTGTGCACGGGCTGCATGTAACATCGAGAGCGCGTAGCGCTCGAGGTGTTTCATGAAGCCCGTGCACAGGTCTTTCCTACACAGAAAGGCCACCGTACGAGGTCGATATCTGGCTTACACACCACCAACAAGTCTTGCTAGTAACATGTCTGAATTAAGTTACATTGTTGAATTGGAGTACGATTCTTACAAGATTTTTTCACAGGCTCTGGATACTTTTTAAGAACAGGAGGCAGATGAAATGTTTCTAATGCAGAATACGTACATGTATTTTTAGATGTATTATTTTCATCTGTTATACATGAGTGTCCGTGAAATAACACTTGAACTATTTGTACGGTATTTACATGAAAATATATACATGTATTTCAGTTTTTATACCCTCGTAACGAAGTTTAACAGGGAGTATCCTTTAGTCGCGCTGTATGTCTGTCAGTGTGTCCGTTCGTGCAAATTTAACTTCAAAGTAGTGGTCGGTACTGAGCGTATTTTTCGGATATCGTCGGCATGTTGCGCTCAGGTTTTTATTCAGTAATGGATATAGCAAATTTTAAGTAACGACCTGCCGGAAATCTATGAAACTTTACTGGAGTGTTTGGTTCTTTTAATGCATATCGGCAACGTCTTGCTATCAGCTAATTAAGTTACGGCCCTTTGATTTTGAAAACGTCTAGCAGTATCGTTTACATCGAGAATTGTGTGGCTTTTTTTAAAAATATACCTAGAATACTAGAATTTGTGGTATCGAAAACAAAAAGAAAATGCACTGGATCGATTGTGTTTAGTTTCTGTTTTCTGTTGTTTTTTTTTCGAGACCTACGATTGTGTTATAAAATGGCCCATTTCTTTCAGAAGTAATTTTATGCACGTGCGCAGGTCTATCTGTGCACGTGAACAGGTCTGGCAAGAGAAATACCAGACCTGCAAAGCACAGATAGACCTGCGCACGAGCTTTCCTTTGTTACTGTCGGTCTTTCCAAAATATATGGACCCATGCCAAACAAAAGAGTAGGTGTGTAAAAATGGTAACAATTCTATAATGTTCTCAAGTTAAAATTTTGGAAACAAGAGATGGAACCAGGAACCTCTGACAGGAAAGTTAAAAATAGTGCTGGACTTGAGGTAAGAAGTGTATCTTGGAGATGTAATATTAGATGAAATAGTTTCAGGTTTTCTGATTAATGCAGTGGTTAGTCACCGGTTGAGCCTTGGGTTTCCAGTTTCCTCTCGCAGAAAGGCCATCATGCACCAAAATCTGTGAAGTCAATTGAAAGGCCCTCATGAGTATGATTGTTATTAAGATATTATTGAAATACTGATTAAGTATTGAAAATCATGTCTTCAAGATGTGTTGGTGAAGTGAAAGGAAAGGGTGACAAGCGATATCACTGCAGAAAACATAGGTTGTCCTCAGTTGCAGTTCCTGGTTGGTGTGTCATTGAAACATTTAAGACTTCAGGTTGAAAGCAACATTAAACTTGAGATGATTTAAATTTAACTCAAATTTTTTAAAAGAAAACTAATATTTAAGCTTCATCCTAACCCACTGCCAATACAACGTTTCTGATTGGTTACTTCATTTAAATTTGCAACTTTTAGATAGCTTATATATAATAGCAAAACTCAAACTATCGGGAATGATCCAATATTAGAGATTTGTGGTTTAGAAAATAGTTAACTGTTTAGAGATTTTTAACCAGGTTTTCAATTTTGAAAATCCTGGTTATTAGATTGGGGTATGGCGGGCGGATGGGCGGATGGGCGGATGGGCGGGCGTCAAACGAAATTGTGTCCGCTCTGTAACTCTTCAACCCTTTGAAGAATTTTGATGAAACTTCAGACAAATGTTTACCACATCAAGATGACGTGCGAACGCATGTTCCGCATGGCTGGCTCCAAGGTCAAGGTCACAGTGACATTAACTTGAAAATCCTGTCCGCTCTGTAACTCTTCAACCCTTTGAAGATTTTGATGAAACTTGACAAATGTTTACCACATCAAGATGAAACGTGCAACCCCCCTCCGCCCATGGCTGGCTCCAAGGTCAAGGTCCAGTGACATTAACTTGAAAATCCTGTTTACATGATTTTAACTTGTTTGGCAGTCAAAGGTCATATCTCTTTGGAGGTATTTAAAAAGATTGATTTTATTTCATGTCTACTTTGTAACTTGTTTTTTTTTAATAAATGTTTATTAATTCTATTTCTACAGGCGCTGTTGAAAATCTGGTTTGGCGGCATTGCCGCATTTCTTTTACATTTGTGACAGTAAATATGGTTTTTAATGGTCACAAACAGTTACTCATAAAATGATGCATGGCTTAATTTTTTACTCTATGCCTCATAGATACTCCTTCCTACTCCTTTACTGATTGCCTCATACATACTCCTTTTAACGCCTCTACTGACTACCTCATAGATACTCCTTTTAACTCCTTTCAACATGGTCAGGTTTAAATGCCAGAAAATCAATAAAGTATAAAAACAATTTTTCTTACAAAAGCATTTTGGTGAAGTTTAATCCTAGTGCAATAGTTTTATGGAAAAAAATGATAGTAGATATAATTTTCTACATGACTTGATTTTAACAATTTTCCCTTAGCTGAATTCCATAAAGCATGTGTCAGAACAATATGGGATTAATGATCACATAATCAGGTGTGTATATATTGACCACAGCTGTCAAAACAAAGCAATAAGATGACCCTTGGCATCACTTTCAATGATCTCCAATCAAAGTGTTTTTATTAGCTGATTAAATTTCTTTTGATCATGTTTCTTATCAAAACATTAAATATTAATCAAATTTTATGACCCATGAATATCTGTTGATTTCATAACCCCCAAAAAATGCAATGGATTGGTCAACATGATAATCCAATGAAAATTAAATATGTATAGGATATCGACCGAGTACAAGGTCTTTCTTTGTAGGAAAGACCTGTGCACGGGCTGCATGTAACATCGAGAGCGCATAGAGCTCAAGGTGTTTCATGTAGCCCGTGCACAGGTCTTTCCTACACAGAAAGACCGCCGTACGAGGTCGATATCCGGCTTACACACCACCAACAAGTCTTGCTAGTAACATGTCTGAATTTAGTTACATTGTTGAAACGGAGTACGATTCTTACAACATTTTTATCACAAGCTCTGGATACTTTTTAAGAACAGGAGGCAGATGAAATGTTTCTAATGCAGAATACGTACATGTAGTGTGAGATGTATTTTTTTCATCTGTTATACATGAGTGTTCGTGAAATAACACGTTTACGGTATTGGCATGAACATATATGCATGTATTTTAGTTTTTATACCCTCGTAACGATGTTAAACAGGGAGTATCCTTGAGTCGCGCTGTATGTCTGTCAGTGCGTCCGTCAAGTAGTGATCGGTACTGAGCGTATTTTTCGGATATCGTCGGCATGATGCGCAAAGGTTTTTATTCAGTAATGTATATAGCAAATTTTAAGCAAACACCTGTCGGTAATCTATGAAACTTTACTGGAGTGTTTTGTACTTTTAATGCATATCGTCAACGTGTTGCGATCAGATAAGTTACGGCCCTAATTTTGAAAACGCCTAGCAGTATCGTTTACATCGAGAATTGTGTCGGCTTTTATTCAAATATGCATGTTTGTGTCACGGTAAAGGACTTAATTGTGTAAAAGGGTGAAAATGCATAAGCGACTGGATAGTTCAGTCAGAATAGCATTGATCATTAAGGTTCGAGTCCCAGTCATGACCGGCTGCATACTTTTTCTCAGCCTGTAACATTTGGCGCCAAACATATAACCATGGCGGGGGATATCCATTTATGAAATGTGCTGATTGAATCTAAGGAGGGGATCTTCTTCAATGTGTCCGCTGAAATATTCTATGGTGCGCATAATTTAAGAAAACAAATTTAACCTTTACACCGTAAATTTCTAAAATGGACTTGCTCGTTTTTACTATGGTCAGTACCATTAAAGAATGCTCTGTGAAGGTTTATTAAATAAATAACGAGCAGTGCAGAACATGATCAGACTACACAGATGTGCCATCTGATCATGATATGTACTGGTCGCAAGCAGGGTAAGGGTTAAGCTATAGCTCTGAAACATTCTGCATGTGGAGTTTTGCCTTTGTAATACAATTATTACACTATACCTTGGAGGAAGGCGCACATTTGGCATGTGTCTGAACAGTTTGCTCTGTTTTGTTTGTATCTCAGCTACTGAGCAAGGGGTAGAAAGATAGGAAAGCTATTTTATTTTTTTCTCATAAAAGAAAAGTGTTGGAAATTGCTATCTATTCTAGCTACAACCTTTAAATATAATCTAGAAGCTTGATTACAAGTTCAGTAAAATCATATGTCTACATTGTAAAATTTAAATGCCTTCTCTATTAAAATAGTTTTGACATGCCGGTTACAAACAGTTTCTACATCTCTTTTTATCATATACAGTAATTTTGAAATGATATATATATATCACTTACTTTCAATAGAATACTAGAATTTGTGGTATCAAAAATATAAAAAGGAAAGGTACTGGATCGATTGTGTTTAGTTTCTGTGTTCTGGGATTTTTTTTCGAGACCTACGATTGTGTTGTAAAATGATCCGTTTCTTTCAGAAGTAATTCTATGCACGAGCGCAGGTCTATCTGTGCACATGGACAGGTCTGGCAAGAGAAATACCAGACCTACCCACGTGCACAGATAGACCTGCCCACAAGCTTTTCTTTGTTACTGTCGGTCTTTCCAAAATATATGGACCCATGCCAAACAAAAGAGTAGGTGTGTAAGATTAGAACACGCCCATTGTTTATATCCCTTTTCCTGTAATTTATAACCCATCAGTTTGTGTTTGTGTTCGAACACCATGAGAGTTAGATTCTAAATTATTCTGTCTTCTTTCATTTACTTTTAAAAACACTCGGAAAGGAAATTCATTTAGATTGAAAATGCCTAAATATGTTTAAAAATGTGAAATGACTGTTTTTAAGACTCACAATTCAAGAAATATTCATCACACAATTTTGAAATTTATACCATTAGAAAGAAAATTTTATCATGAAAAACTTTTGTATTGGTCAGTAAATGATCAAATGAAGTGTTAATAGAAAACAAATAGCTTGAATAACACAGGTAGCTTTTTTGTATTTTTACCAATAACCTGTATGGGGATAGTGTACAGATAATGCTATTAGCTACATAAGGAAAGTAGCACTGATAAGGCTTAATGTGTATGAGGCATAGAGTTGACTTGCTGCCAAAATGAAATTTTTTAACACTAATGAATGCAAATTTCATTAAATATTTTTTATTCATTTTCAGAGTTTATCTGGGAAGGAATGGTATAAACAACAAGCATCTCAATTTTGCCTTTTAATATCTTTTATGTAATATTTAGTATATGATTGACTTGTATGCACTGACATATAGATATTTATACATAGGTTTGCCAGTACTGAGGCAGTGAAGCAGTTACCAGTGTGGGTCAGACCCTATGTGAATAAGTATGATACATTTGGTGCAGCTGTGAAAGATATGATGATGTTCTTTAAAACAGCAGAGAAATTGGCAAGTGTGTAGTTAAGTGGCTGTAGAATTGGTGAGTGTATAGTTGATTAGTGGAGAAATTGTAAGTGTATAGTTGTGGCAGAGAAATTGGTATTTATGAAGTTAAGTGGTTGTAGAATTGGTGAGTGTACTGGATTCCTACCAGTTCTCGGGCGGAAAATGAACTTTTTTGTATTTAGTGTAGCAACAAATACTAGTAAACCCATAAAATTTTCACAGGATAAACTTAGGTTCTCTGATGACATTCTAAACTTGTCAGTTTATCGACTGCGACCAGAGCTTGTTTATAAATGAGGCCAAAAAAGGGGTACAATTTCCCTCTTTAAAGCCACATCGGGCAACCAATTATCAGGCACTCAACTTTGTGCAAAGCACTATTCCCAACAAAGATGTTTAGTGCTTGTTTTTCTATTCTAAGTACATTTACGAAAAGAAGAACAATAAATTTAAGTATATTCCAATCAAGATACACATCATTTAACTTGCATTATTGATATAATTATTATATAGTTTACATGTTCACAAGGATAAAATATGAACAGTAATAATGTTTCTTGCTCATGCCGATCCTTAAAAAAGAAAAAAAGGGGAAAGCCAAAAAAAATATTTAAGCATAGTGTGAGCCTTGAACCCTGTCCGCGTGGGTGGCAAACTGTAAACGTAACCACTCGACCATTTCTGATAACTTCTTTATACAACTGTATTTAAAACTACTTATGCCATATCGATTTTATATTACGCCTCCTCCGTTACACGGTGTATTTATGTGTAAATTGTATTTCTTGAATATACTTAGTTTTACACATATTTATTCAAATAATTATATATCTGACATAGTTTCGTTCACACTTTCTGCAATATCGATTGTCAGTGTACCTTTACAAACTGAACCCCTGCTTTTATCTCAGCGCAAGTGCAATAAAGTCGGAAAAACCCTAACTGCTGGCAGCTTAGGTTATAAATAGTAACACAATAGAGAAGTGATTTAAGCGGGATATTTAACAAATATGAGAAGTTTGAGTAACCTATTTAGTCACTTACACCGAAAGAACAATCGTCCCAGTGACACGGTTGCGTAATCTAGGACCTTGAGTACGGTATACAGCCTGTGCGGTATGAAACATAAAAACGCCCGAAGATCTGGTAGCACCCGAGAACTGGTAGGAATCCAGTATAGTTTAGTAGTGGAGAAATTGTAAGTGTATAGTAGAGTTGCAGAGAAATTGGTGTGTGTGTGTAGTAAAGTGGCTGAAGAAATGGTGAGTGTATAGAAAAGTAGTTAATTTGTGAGATATGGCCAAGTTAATTTTCTGGTGAGGTACTGTATTGCTTTTTGACAATATTAAGTTTGAAGTATCAAAGTAGGTTGAGCAGATTTTTCCTATACTCACATGTCTTTCATCTGATCTTTTAGGTCATAGAATTTTACTTCTCCTTTCAGATGCCAGCCCCAAAGCCCCAAAAGAAGTCAACTTCATCAGGGTCAGCAGGTGCTTACTTTATGCCAACCATATCTAGGTCACGTTCGGGACCAGGTGATGTTCAGCCTGCTCACTCTGTGATGCAGCATGTTCCAAGCTTGAAACATAGAGGTAGGCAGATTGTGAATTACACAATGTAACTTTTTGCAAGCCCTCTGCAGTCAAGTTCGAGAAATAGCCAAACCAACAAAGTTTATCTTCCACAAAACACTCTGTACTTCAAACACAGCAGTAAGGAAGTCTTGTAATTAGTACCTGTTACTTTCATGCTTAAAAAACGATTCAGCAAAGTTATGCAGTGTTGAGCTACAGGACATTTTATAGTTTTATTCTGCTGATTTAGTGCAAAAGTAATAGTTGTTTTGAAGTAAATGACATTTGGTTTATACACTCTGTAAGGTTGACTTCTGTACATCTACCATTTTTACTTGAATTTCCTTTTCCTAGGTGAAGTTGTCACTAATGATAAATTACGAGCACAGTATGAAGGAGGTAGCAGTTCTACGCCATCTGTATCACAGAAAAGCTTGTTCTCTGCTCTTGATCAGTCGGAGGTATTTATTTGCCTTTAAAGACATAGAACCCTTTTGAAAAAATCTGGTATTTACAAAATATTTCAACTAACTTCAAATTTCCAGGAGTCATTAACTAATGATTTAGATGACTGAGGTTTACTTTGAAGGTTTTGACTGCATTCAACGTGTTCCAAGCAGCTTATTCACAGTTCAGGTAATACTTTTGGGAGAAAAAAGTTCTTTCAAGCAATATATTCAAATCTCTAACATCACATTGAAGCTTAAAATTGATATACTAAAAGAAATATATATGAAATTAATTCACTTTTAACCCAGGTTTTATATTTTTCATATTTTAAAGAATTAGTATCAAAATTTATCCCATTTTTGTGGGTATAAAACCCTTATATTTATGCCAATGTACTATTAGTTTATCAACATTGTAAAGAAATTAAGTTTATCTTTAATTGTTCATATACCAAGGTGCTGCCGGTCTATCAAACGTTTAAAACATTACTAGAAATTCTTGCAACTGCTAGCAACTTGTTTGAGTCTCCCCAAGTGCAGAAATGTTACAATCTGCTCTTTTTCTTTAGAAAACTCAGGAGGAAATGCTGTCTGAATCTCAGGTAAGTAATAAATAAATATATGACATAAGAAATGTACTAAGTACTTCCACTTGTGCGATTTGATCCATAAGGGTGATTGTAATCACTAGATGCCGCAAATGTTCATCTAATCAAGACTGTGCAGAACCTTAGAATGTTCTAATTCTACTGGGTCTTGGTCATACTTAGGAGTCAAAGGTCATGAGAAATTAATCTCCTCTGAAGGATTTTCCAGAAACTTTTTGTCAGGTAATCTCACATAAAAGACATGGTCGGTAGAAGAGCTTGAACACGTGACCCTTAATCTGTGAGAGGAGGTAGCCAGACTCCTTAAAAATCAATATAACTGATGCAGAGGTCACAGCCTTTAGATTTTTCTCTGTAACCAATCAAAATTGACTTTACATCTGAAGTGCATTGTGGTCTTGTTCATTTTATCGGTAACATGTATATTCATTTAGATGAGAGTGTACTTTTATGTTGCAGGTGCCATCTTTTCAACCTAGCTCATCAACTGTTGGAATCAGAAAATCTCAAAACAAGAAGAAAATTGTGATTAAGGTATTATGTGTTTTTATTTAGTTTCCCAGATTTATGATCACCATAAGTGCTATCAAAGGTGTAACACATTTAAGGCAACAGAAGAGAGTTAATTTTGGTAATTATTACTAGTTATGGTACTTTATGGTCAAGTTGCATGAATGTCTTCCAGTCTAAATTAATCAAGCAAAATGGAGGGATGCACTTGATGTTTTTTTTCAGCAAGGTCTTAAGGCTGATACTGTGTTTAATTTGATCCTGCACGTCGGCCAGGACTATAAACAATCTAAACAAAAACAAACAAATTTGATCCTGCTTTTGCAGTCCAATGTGGTATAAACAGTCACTGTAATTCTCAAACCAGAAACTAGAAAGGACTTTACACATGTAAAGCAGCATGTGTCAGAATATACGAAGGTGTTAATGCAAAACTTTGACACATTTTAATTTGTACAGATTAGTTTTTCAAAGCTGTTTAAGTCATAATAATAAGTAAACAGTTTCATTTATCTTCATTCAGAAACGTGTTGCTGAGTCGGCGTCAACAGTGCAGGAGTCTAGCACTGAAGTTTCATCCAAAGTTTCCATGTCACATCTGAACTCAGCTGAAAGTTACATTGCAGAGGTAATTTCTAACTTTGTACCTGTATTAAGAATTTAACCAAAATACCCCCCCACCCCCCGATCATGATTATGCAATCTGATCATGATCTACACTGTTCTTTTCTTCAGTCTATATTTAATTGGCACCCCTATGAAAAATAAATGGTAATGGGTACTGTCCAAATTGAAAAATTGGCAACTGAAGAAGCAAAAGGGTTAAAAACCAATGATCAGTTTTTCTTAGCACTTAATATATTACCAAGAAAGATGTATTGTCAGGGAATTGATAAACTGCTTTTGAGCAAGACTGTAATACAAATTTGGCTTTTGAGCAAGACTGTACTACAAATTTCGCTTTTCAGCAAGACTGTAATACAAATTTGGCTTTTCAGCAAGACTGTAATACTGTAATACAAATTTCGCTTTTCAGCAAGACTGTAATACTGTAATACAAATTTCGCTTTTCAGCAAGACTGTAATAAAATTTCGCTTTTGAGCAAGACTGTAATACAAATTTCGCTTTTGTGCAAGACTGTACTACAAATTTCACTTTTGAGCAAGACTTCACTACAAATTTCGCTTTTGTGCAAGACTGTACTACAAATTTCGCTTTTGTGCAAGACTGTACTACAAATTTCGCTTTTGAGCAAGACTGTACTACAAATTTCGCTTTTGAGCAAGACTGTACTACAAATTTCGCTTTTGAGCAAGACTGTAATACAAATTTCGCTTTTCAGCAAGACTGTACTACAAATTTGGCTTTTCAGCAAGACTATACTACAAATTTGGCTTTTCAGCAAGACTGTACTACAAATTTCGCTTTTGAGCAAGACTGTACTACAAATGTCGCTTTTGAGCAAGACTGTACTACAGATTTCACTTTTGAGCAAGACTGTACTACAGATTTCACTTTTGTGCAAGACTGTACTACAAATATAGCTTTTGTGCAAGACTGTACTACAAATTTCGCTTTTGTGCAAGACTGTACTACAAATATAGCTTTTGTGCAAGACTGTACTACAAATTTCGCTTTTGTGCAAGACTGCTATTGAATTTTTACTGGGAAGTTGCGTTAGCATTTCAAAATCTTGATTACTTTAGGTGAAAAGCACACTAAGTAAAGACTCGTACAAGATGTTCTCAAAGGGTTTGATAGAGTATAAGAAGGAAGAGGACATTGGAAAGGTGATTGAAGTTCTTGCTACTCTGTTTACAGAGGACACAGCTACCCATCCCCTCTTTGCAAGTATGTCAGGATTCTTTTGTTCCTACTGGTATTTTACCAAGGTGGCACTAGGGTAATGGTCAAGGTCACTGTAACTAAAAATAGAAAAATGATTTCTGCTTAATAACACGAGTTAGGAGTGACCAATTGCAATGAAACTCGGTGTGTAGGTAGCTTGCAAGGAGAGGAAGATATTTTAAAAAGAATTGTATTGTTTTAAGTAAAAAATGTTTTTATTTTTTCGAGGTGGGGGGGTGGTAAATAATTGATCTTAATAATAACATCTTGCTGGATAACATAAGACATGTACTACCCATAATCTTCAAAAAGATCTTGACCGCTTTGCCCATTATCATCAAAATAATGAAGTTGTGCTGTAGAGTTTAAGGCGTCTGCTGCTCATCCTGGAGGTTATGGGGTCCAGCCCACTGGGGTCATGACCGTACCTCCTCATATGACACCATTACTGATTTTCCAAGAAGTGGACTAGTGAGTGAATTGATAAACCACAAGTTTTCTATTCAATGGAGCTAAAAGAAATTAGTATAAACTAAAATAGTGTTGATTATGGTCGGCAGATGATCCCCTGAGCAGTTTGTGTTCTCCATTATAAGTGTGCCATTTATCTATTTACTTTTGGAAGTTGCTGCATTGCATTTAATTTCAATGTCTAGACTTTTATAAAAAAAAAAATGTTTATAGGATCAGACTCTGAATAGATTCACAATTATAATTGTAATTAGAACAAACACTGTTATATAATGCATTTTTTACTTCAGAATTTTATAGATTTGTGAGGGCCAAACATAAAGAGCATTTCCACAACATGTGCCTAGAGCTGACGGGTATATCTACAGGGTTCAAGGCAGAGGATACAGTTAACAAGAAACGACTTCAAGAAACAGTAGCTTGCCATGGTTTGTATCAGAAATAATTCTATGTACAGTAAGCTTTATATATAACAAACTCCTTGGGACCATTTGAATTTGTTCCCTATGTGCAAAGTATTTATATCCATACAGCGTTTTCACATAAAATAAAGAAGGGAAAAAAATGAGCCCAGAATTTTTTTCCCCTTATACATAAATATGGAATCACGCTATATCCAGTGTCATTGTATACAGATTTATCTGTAATGTAGATCATAGTATCAAAATACAGCTAACATCGTTTTTGCTGTCACTTGGGTTTTGTTTTTTTCTTTGACCAGTGGCGAACCAGTAACTGATATATTTTTCTATAACAAGGGTTCTTTTTCTGGGCATGAAAGAGGCCTAGTTTTGTAGTGAGAAATGCAATACCACTTGATTAGTCTTAGAAACATGTATCTAAGGTCTAGGTCACTTGTACATGTATCTTCAGTTAGTGACACAAAGGTCAAGGTCTATATAGTACTGGTTCTTCCCAGGAAAATGGTCGTTAAAGGTGAAATGCCTACCTGTAAAAATGACCAAATAGGATTGAAACTATGGAACAGTTTTGATGCAAAAATTACATTGAGCCTTCTGACATCCCATCTTGCATTGTTGCGTGTGTACTTGTCCATCTGATATTACATGTTTCTTTTTTATATGCTCTATGCTTAAAACTGGAGAAACGATTACACCTTTCTGAGAGATGAATTGTTATATTCTACATTATTTCATATATCAGTGTTCTGTATTTGCTATTAAACTGAACTTATATCTAAAGATGATTGACTAAACGGTCGAAATTCAGTTGAACAACCTGACTGCATTGTTGGACTGTCATTCATTCCCTCATCATAACATTCTATAAATGATACTGGATTGAAATGCAATAACTGCGTTTGTCATACTTGAAATGTATGATTTTAACGTCTTTAACATATTAGCCAACTGCTAATATAAACCAATATATCTACGTTATACTGAAATAGGCATAATATATCTAAGCTAAACAACGCATGTCAGTTGGACGAACAATACATGTCATAACGCACCATTGAAATGTGCACTCGCATTATTACACTAGATGGCGCGCTTGCATAATCATCGACAGTTTTCGGCACCTACGTAATAATCCGTACTTTTAGGAGAATTATGTCTTGGGAAGATATATTGTTTTTGCCATGTCTGTCCGTCCGTCCGTCTGTCTGTCCGGCAAAATAGTGTCCGCTCCATATCTCCTAAACTCCTCGAAGGATTTTCATGAAACTTGGGTCAGATGTTGACCTCAACTAGACAATGTGCAGAACCCATGACACTTGCTCAAGGTAACAGTTCAAGGTCAAAGGTTTGAGCCTTGTATTTCGTGTCCGCTCTGTATCTCCTTAACCCCTCGAAGGTTTTTTATTAAACTTGAGTTAGATGTTAACATCAACTACGCGATGTGCAGAACTCATGAACCAACTGCGCCGGCTCAAGGTCAAGGTCACAGAGATCAAAGGTTATATGACTATATTTCATGTCCACTCCATATCTCTTGAACCCCTTGTAGGATTTAAGAATAACTCAACACAAATCGTCACCATATTGACACGTTGGCAAAGCGCATGTAACAAACATATTAGTTCAAGGTCAAGGTCACTGTTACTACAAATAGAAAAATTGTTTCTGCTTAAAAACTCCAGTTAGGAGTCACCTATGATTATTGACAAACTGCCATGGGGGAGACATATGTTTTGTGACAAAAACAACCATGTAGGGAAAAGGCTACCAGAACGGGTCGTAGAAATCGAACTTGGTTTATATATGAAGACTTCCTCCCCCAAACAGTGAAAATGACATTTTCAAACGACGTTTCTTGTAAATGCCTGACAAATGGCGAGTTCAATACAAAGGGTCACAACCTACACTAATTTAATGTCATTGAACTAATATCAGTCGCAGTCCCGAACTAGATGGTTGTTTTTGTCACGAAAACATATGTCTCCCCCATGGCACCATTTTTTCTATTTTTAGTAACAGTGACCTTGACCTTGAAACAAGGTGGTTGTTACATGCGCTCTGCACATCGTGTCAGTCTGGTGAAGATTTGTGTTGAGTTATTCTTAAATCCTATAAAATGTTCAAGAGATATGGAGTGGACACTGAATATAGTCATATGACCTTTGATCTCGAACTGTGACCTTGACCTTGAGCCGGCACATTTTGTAAACAAGCTCTGCACATCGCATAATTGAGGTCAACATCTCACCCAAGTTTCATGAAAATCCTTATAGGGGTTTAGGAGATATGGAGCGGACACTATTTTGCCGGACAGACAGACGGACGGACGGACAGACAGACATGGAAAAAACAATATATCTCTCCAAGGCATTATTCTCCTTAAAGAACGGATTATTACGTAGGTGCCGAAAACTGTCGATGATTATGCAAGCGCGCCATCTGGTGTAATAATGTGAGTGCACATTTCAATGGTGCGTTATGACATGCATTGTTCGTCCAACTGACATGCGTTGTTTAGCTTAGATATATTATGCCTATTTCAGTATAACGTAGATATATTGGTTTATATTAACAGTTGGCTAATATGTTAAAAGACGTTAAAATCATACATTTCAAGTATGACAAACGCAGTTATTACATTTCGACCCAGTATCATTTATAGAATGTTATGATGAGGGTATGAATGACAGCCAAACAACGCAGTCAGGTTGTTCAACTGAATTTCGACCGTTTAGTCAATCATCTTTAAATATAAGTTCAGTTTAATAGCAAATACAGAACACTGATACATGAAATAATGTAGAATATAACAATTCATCTCTCAGAAAGGTGTACTCATTTCTCCACTTTTAATCATAGAACATATCAAAAAGAAACATGCAGTATCAGATGGACAAGTACACACGTAACAATGCAAGATGGGATGTCAGAAGGCTCAATGTAATTTTTGCATCAAAACTGTTCCATATGAAACAAGTGCTCTCCGTCTAAGTCCTGTTTCATACATTTGTTGTATCCCAGTGCTAGATAATTTTGTTATATTTGGGTATTTTGAAAATGTATGAAATAAAATGTAAGGGTGAGATTATATGGGCAAAAATTTGTATGTTTTACTACACAGTAAGGAGTTTTATTTGTTTTCCAGAAAGTGCTTCAAAACGTTTGAAGACAGAAGAGGAGAACAAAGATCTGGTATGATTTGTTTTACTGTGAATTATTAGAAAGGCCACTCTTAGTCCCATGATCACGTGAATGTACTCGTATTGAATTATAAATGATGAATTTATTTCTATTGTTGATACCCACTCTTGATTTGAATACTATGCATCCAAATTCAATGCAACAATAAAATACCAGTACATATTTATTATTTGATGCGCTTATTTGAATGATATTATTGCCATGCGGTATGAGAGTAGAGCATATTTAATTATAGAATGTGAAAAAATTCCAATTATGTTGTAGAAGAATTCCAAGGATAACAGCAAAACAAGCTCAGCATCTGGAGGAACCTGTAAAAACATAACTGTGAACACCGCATTATCTAACCCAAAGGCTTTGACTGAATCAAATAAAGAAAATAGTGGAGAAAAGGACTGTCGGACTGGTTCTGTGATGAAATCTGAGACTGGTTCTCAGCAAACTTCTAGCTGTGATACTGAAAAAGTGGTGAACAAGACCAAATTTGAACAACCAAAATCAGGTATGTTGTAGGAGTTACAATGGCCATCTTTTCTGAGCAGAACCAGTACTCTGTCCGCATCCTCAATGAGAAATTGCCAACTTTGTCACATAAAGAGACATGGTCAGTAGCACGACTCTCAATCTTTAAGAGGTTACAATGATTTCTAGTCGGCTATTCTTAATCACTTGACAACAGAGGTGGAGAGGAAATCAGGAATGGTTTTGACTTCCATTTTATTTCTAAAGAAGCTAGGAAATAGTGAACAGTTTCTTTTCTGAGTTTCTTGTAAAGTGTCTGACTGGTACTATTAATGTAGCAAAGGGAAGATAGTTACATTCAAGAGTGCCATCAAATACATGGCTGAAGATGCTGTTAAAATACTTTAATTCAATATGCTGTGTACTTGTTTATGCAAACGCTTTATTATATTCTTCGTTTTCTAAATACACAGCTTCATACTTTTTATAATGCAGAGTTGCACACTATGTAATATTTTTCAAATGTTCAACTTCATGTATATATGGCTTATGACTGTTAGGCTAAAAAGACACACATTTTCTTTCCTGTTGCATCAATTATATTAGGAATTGACCTCTCCAAAACAACAACCTCTAAACAACAGACACATTTCTGTGTTCCCAAGGGTGTTCGATCATGAGAGGTTGCACTGTACCTTCATTGTATTTATCCTGTATCTATGTGCATTAATAAGCATCTCATCTTTGATA